>CABFWO010001353.1:0-12045 GCA_902155825.1 Timema genevievae
TAATAGTTTTCTTAGTAATCATGTACAGAGAAATCGCCTTAGAAACCGGCCGCGCTCATCTCTCATGGTGATCCATCCCCTTAAGTCTAGTCCCTTGCGTTAACATGCCCGTTTTATCTATACAACCTTTAAGCAAACAATAATTTTTTTTCAACCTCACATAATATTATTTCATTTTTCCCATGATTACAGTTTCTTATCATCTCACATTAAATATCTTTCTTTACCTCTTTCATCTTTGTTACTTTTTTTTTTTCATTCTGCTTTAATTTATTTTTCTAATAGTTGAAGTGGTCTTGCGTTGCTCGTGGCCTTTTTGATTTCGAGCCGGTTTTTAATTAATTTTTTAAAAATCTCCTAAAATTTTAAAAATTCCAACTCTCAAGGTGCGCACGTTCGTGCATTAGGGCTACTAAATTTTAAAATTTCAGACCTCTGCGTGCGCTAGATATCGTGCCATTCTCATGATAGACAACCAAATTCTGCATTTTATTATTTTAGAAAATAAAAGATACTGTATATAGATAATGCTTTACCTACCTAAGAAGAATCTTCATAGGAAGAACGATGCATTACAGTTTAAAAAATTACTAAATCTACTTCAACGTATCCATACGTCAAGCCATGTGGTCTACAGCTGTCATTTTCAATATATATTATCAATACCAATAAAATAACACTTATAAAATTGTAAAAGTTATACATTTTAACAGCATAAAAATATTTGATATTTCTAAAAGTTTCTTCAAACAGAATCATATTATACCTCATAGGTAAGGAATATATTAATAGGCCTGCATTATTGGTAAAATTTGTAAGTGTTTTAACCCCCCAAAAAGCCTCCTCCCCCCCCCCCTTTGTCCTAGTACGGCCATGCTATGTTTTTATGTAATAATTTATTTTACTTCCTAGATAAAACTCGTCAAAAAGATACTCTTTATTTTACTCACTTTTATCTTTCCATCCATCTTATTTTCTTATTTCAATGTTATTTCCTTGTCACAATTCTTTTATATGTATATTTTTTTTAAATACATTTTTCGTTTTCTGTGAATGTATTTTATTTATCTCACTTTGTGTCAATTTTACTACGGCATTTTCATATCTTCCTTTCATTTAAATAATTTATTTGCTTTTTATAACAATGGTAGCAGGTATTCTATAGGCAAAGGAATCTGTATTCATTTAATTCTTTTGTCAGTGAAAATATTCTAGAATATTAACGATAAATTTAATATTTAAAATACAAAACATTATATTTGAAACAGAAATTTCTTGCTTCGGTGGCCGAATGGTCTAAGGGGGTGGCCAGACTGGGCGAGTGACTAAAATATAAAATAGAACACATTGGTTGTAATGAGAGGTGGCCAGACTGGAGCACGCGAGCGACTGAGCGCGCACGCTTGAAAGATAGAACTGGTTTTATTTTTCAAGCGAGCGCGCTCGACCCGGTACAGTCTAGTTTACAGTCGCTAGGCAATATTATTGTATGTTGGTTCATTGAGTGCTAGGAAAACTTCTCATTTTGACATTTTTATTAGTATCGATAGATTTAGCACACTTGCTACTAACAGCCTAAATTAATTGGTAAGATCATAAACCATACTTATATGTATATATATATATATATATGTAAAATTGATATGTTAAAATACTTCAATATTATCAAATTAGGCCTTTGCAAATAAGAATCACCATTAGCGTGGAGAGAGAAGGAAAAAACCACAACAATAAATCACTTGTCAAAAACCACCCGCATTTCACTGAGCCAAGATTCGTAGCCTCCTCGTCCACAACTATAGATCTGCTAATTACGCGCTCGCTCACTCGCACCCTCGCCAGTTTAGCCACCCAGTCGCTTGCGCGCTCGCTCGCACGCTTCTCAGTCTGGCCGAACCCTAAGGCCTCACTCACTATCTTCATTGACTAGGTTTCCGATGACGTGGTTATTGGGGTTTGAATCCCATTTGGGTGTAATGGGGGTGTTTTCCTCAAATTGTTTTACATTCCCTCCCACTCAAATGCGTGTGCACTCACCCTTAATTCAACCTTTTAAATATATCATTATCATAATTCGTGCACATGTTGATAGCCTAAATGGGTAGTAAGATGTGGTGGTAAAAAAATGTGTATACATCTGAATAAACACTAGCAGAATCCCCGAAATAGTCGACGTTTCTGAATACATAATATTTATAACTATAGAAACGGAAGGTGAATTTGTATCTTAGTTTAAACATTTATCAGAATCCTCAGAGGATGGCATAATAGAACTCACAGTATACAAACCATTTGTATATTTTATGAATACAAAGCGTAAATAAATTCAGAAACCAGCCCGATTAATTATTTTGATTTTTTCCAGTGGTTTTCACGCACAATTTTTTGTCATAAAATGTTGTCTTCTTTATAATATGACCGGTCTCGTGGTATAGTGGTAAGAAACCATAGTTGCTGACCTAGAGATGCCGGGTTTGATTCCCGGCTAGTGTCGGGTGATTGTTTTCTTGTAGAAAGGGGAATAATTCCTAAGGTCACCAGAGTTTGGTTAACTAGGATTAAGTTAGGTTAATATCTTCATTGGCTTCCTCCATAATATTCACTACCGTCATCCTCTCATCTCATCGGCTTATGGAAAAACCTCCACGAAAAGGTTGTCCGATTAGTACGTTCGGGTATTCCCTGGGCTACGGTACATTAGTATTGGCTAATCTTTCCGAAACTGATCTACAAATTGTTTTAGTCCAGACACTCCGTTATTATTACTATTCCTTGTAATATAATTACATATAGGCCTAATATATCACTAAATACATTAGTTTCTCAGCTACCCTACCGATATTGACGTACGCTGCAGAAACGTGGGTAATGAAGCAAAAGGATGAAAGAAGAATGGAGGCGAGGGACATGAGATCTCTGAGAAGCAGGATCGGGGTGGCAAAATTTGACAGAATGAGAAATGAGAGAGTAAGAAGAGTAATAAAGGAAGAGCCAGTCTAGGACAGGATAGAGAAGGCACGACTAAGGTGGTATGGCCATGTGAGAATAATGGAGAGAGAAAGTATCCCAGGAGGAGGTTGGATGTAGAGGAGCTGAGAGGAAGACCAAGGGACAGATGGGTGAAGAGAATAAGGAGTGTGGAGGAAAGAGGAGAGTACTGGGCCAAGGTGGAGGGAGAGAGGTGGTTGGTGGAAAGAAGGCGGTGGAGAGGCTTATGTTCCAAACAGACCTAGCCAGTGGCTGGAAGCTGTTCACGATGATGAATGAGTTACCCTGGGGATGGTTTTCCACATGAAATATATCACACATGCGAAGGCTAATACGTTTCTTTTTAATCCTCCTTCAATCCACACCTGTTGGACAGAGCCGTTTATAATCTTTGTGTTGAATTTATTATTATTATTATTATTATTATTATCCCCACTGTTATTCAACCCATTCAGGCTACACACATACACTAATTATGTTAGTGGAAAACAGGATAATGAAGGTAGAATTTAAGATGATGTACAGGTTGTTCAGAAATTCATATCCCAAACTGCACATATAGCTTGGTTGAACCAAAATCAATACAAAATCCCTGTATACTTACATCCAGAAAGCTATGTTAATACCATTAAATTGTGTCCAAAGTTTCGGTGTACATTGCCAGGAGAGCACAGCTGTTCAAGCATGCATGTACGATATGTTGCATAAGAGTTAGGCGCGCAGCAATACACAGCTCGGCATCTTGGAGCACGGTAGTATAAATACCACAATTCATAGTAAACAACACACCGGCCCACCTAGAAATGCGAATACGATCTGAGGGTCATCATTAAAGGTCCTACAGCACAGAAAGTGCTTGCCATTATTACGTGTGAAGTGCTGCGCGCCTAACTCCTAGGCAACTTGTTGTACACACATGCTTGAACAGCTTTGCTATCCCGGCGCTATACGCTGAAACTTTGAACACAATTTAATGGTATTAGCATAGTTTTCCGGATACAGGTGTATTGGGATTTTATATTAATTTTGGTTCAAACAAGCTATACGTGCAGTTTGGGCTATGAGTCTCCGAACATCCTGTATACTCGCATTTTATTGTAGGAATAGTGCAACACAATTTAGAGGAGAAACAAATCTCAATGCACACAACTGGGATTTGATCCTCAATCTTTGCGCTACCGGCAATCCAGTCTAACATGAGCGTGACGTATTAGACCGTGTGACAACCGATGCAGGTTAGTGTGTTAGTTAAAATTTTATTACTATGTAATTTAATATTGAATAAAGTAGCTAAAACATCACCACGACTAATGAATGAGGTCTTAATTAAACTGCTCTTTCAACCACAAAGGACTAACATATAAAAGTTTGAAGAAGGATTTTTTTTCTCTCCTCATTCTAGAAAGTAGTAACTTGAAACTTCACCCACTTTATGACATTTCTGAGTCGATTCCGTTCGTTAAGACATTTACTCCCCCCTCCTTTAAGTCCTTGGACGAGATTTGAATAGACAATATTCTATTTACATACTACCCTCAAGTCCTAATATGTAAATTTTTCCATTTTACCCTTACCTCGCAAATAATGATTTGAATAATGTCGACAAGATTTGAAATTAAAAAAAATACATATATTCTACTTCTAGCTAAAGCGTGACAAATATTGGGTACTTGTGATAATAAAGAGAGCCCGCTTAGGTGGTTGAGTGATCTAATTAAGGCGTCACTCTCACAAAAAAAACTGGAGCCTATTTCAGGGGTATCAGGGTTCTAATCCTGGTAGGGTGTGTTGAGATTTATTTATTCTAAATGGCTCTTTACTTTACCTCCTCGCAAATAAAGGTACACTTCCTCTAAATCCAAACTTCCTCATCCCTAGCACATAAGCGTCATTAGTACATATATTTATAGTCCTAACGTGTAATGATTTAAAGCGGATGGTATCCGCACTTTCGTGGAAGAAGAGTGGAGAACCGTTTAGGACAAACAATGCTTATGAAGAGGAAGCACCATTGTAACTGTGAGTGGGGTTGGAAAGAATAAAATAAGGGAAGGGATTATTGATTCTTCCGGACAAGTGTGGGTTCGGATTAGAGGTCATCCATAAACCACGTGACACAATTAAAAAGAGTGGAAGGGGGCGAGCTCTAATGTCTACATGGTGTTACTTGGGGGGAAGGCTGGGTACCATTGTTATGTAACACAGAACTTATACTGCAATTCTAATATCGACGAAATATATTGTTAATGTTTTCCCAGTTAATAAACATAATAAATAGATAAACTTCTGATTCTGAGCTGTAATAAATCTGAGTCCCTCTTTTAATATCACAAAAGCTTCCATAAGAAATGATGACATTCACTCTTGATGGAAGTTGCTCCCCACTCATTACATTCAATTAATGTGATCCCAATTAAATAACATATATTTATTAAAACATACGTTATGGAAAAGAATTAAATAGCCAAAGCTATTATTTATGCTATTAGTGGGAATTACACCATCTAGATATCACATTCTGAAAATTGAAAAATGACACCTGGTTTGATTCCCGTGTCCAGGTGTCATTTTTCAATTTTCAGAATACGTTATGGAGCTGAGGTGATTCTGCAGGTAATGGTTATTCGTGAAGATGCGTATTTATTTATTCATTCCGATAGGAAAGGATGCAAATCCTGTATAGCTGTGTAAATTTAGGCTATAGGATTCGTGTTGTCGAATAAAATTGTTTCAAATGAATGGTTAAACTTCGTAAGTCATCCGTGTAGGAACTTAAAGGTGTACTTTTGAATAAATATTTTTTATGGTCCTATATTTACATGGAATAATAGAACAGGGAAATGAACAGCTTTTGACGTTGTCATTTTAACAAAGTTCGTTGAGGAAAATGGAGATCCAGTATTTTCACAATCCACATGGAAGAACAAATTCTGAACCTACGTTTTATCTGTTAATAGCAACAAAAAAGGTTAGGAGTTGAATACGAGAGATTTCACACACATGTTTGATTCCCATGAGGCACTTTTTTTTTTACCTTCTCACGAAACATGCGTTAGTAGAGTAGCATAAAACAAACACGAAACAGTCCAAAAACCCATGGAATATTCATAAGTACTGTGTATATTGCTTGGTATAAGTTATTACTTTTATTCATTTGCCAAAATGTGTTTTACTTTCTAATATAATGAGAAAGTATTGTAATCGTAAAAAATTGATCTCGAGATTATGATGAATTTTTACGTTTTCTATGAATACGAATACAAAAAATTAGATTTTACCATTCTGTCTGTGTGTCTATCCCTGGCCACGGATCCAAAACGGTTTAGTGGATTTTGTTCAAATTTGATATCTAGATTTTATAGGGCAATACCACAAAACTTTTTTTCACCCTAGCCCTTCAATTAAGGGTAGTTTACTGATAAGTAATCTTTTTTAATTCCAAATTATATGAAAATGGCTCTAACAATTTTGTTTAAAATATATATCTAGGCTTTGATTGACATGAATATCACTAAATAATTGTTTTTGGGCAAAAATTCGTTGAAGGGTAGTTTACTGATGACTAATTTTTTTAAAACTAGAAATATTTTATAAATGGCACAAACGATTTGGTTACAAATAGATATCTTGGAAGTGTTGGCATGACAAATAATCTTTATACTTTTTTTTGGGTAAAAACTCGATAACAGTTCTTTAACTGAGGAGTAATTTGGGAAAATTTGAATTATTTTGAAAATTGCTACAATGATTTTGCTTAAAATTATATCTGGGTAGTGTTTGACATGCACATGACAATTAAAGTTGTATACTTGTTTTGGGGAGGGGTGGAGATTTGGCTATAGGTAATTTACTAATGATGTTTTTCTAAATTTGAAGATTTAAAAAAATGACTTTGGTAATTTGATAAAAAATTGGTATCGGGTTACTATTTTACGTATCAATAATAATGTAATTTTATTTATCTAAAGTACATTAATTTAAGAATAGTTTACTAACGACACGTTATAGAACATTTGAATGATTTGGAAATTGATCTAGAAGATTGATTTAAACATGGAAATATGAATAGTTTTTCATTTGTAAATAAGAATAAGTTTTTATTTCTACAAATAACCTATAATTTTATGGTAGCTTAAAAAAATATTTTTGAAGATTTGAATTTTGTTGGACTTATTTGAAAAATTTTGTTTAAAATTTAAATATAAAGAGTGATTATTTTCTTCGAAGCTATAATACACAATGTGAGCATGTTAGTGCGATTGTGTTGTACTATATATTTCTAATTATATCCCGTCTACCCTGAAAGGCAGCAAAATTACCTTGCACGTTTCCATTATGGCGTAGCTTATAAGATGGGATCCCGATCGAATAATATAAACGGTCTCGCGAGCATCCATTCTTTCTCCATTCTACTTTTTTTTTGTGATATTGACATCATAAATTTATTCCTTAATTTCAATATATCCTCAAATACTTATGTCCCCACATTTATTGAAAAAATACAGAATAAATATACTGTATTTTCTTGGTTAAATTATCTAAAATTCTTACAAAATTATCGATTATGATCAATCAAGATAATTTTGGTCACACTCAAATATTATTTGTAAGTTATAGATATTTCTTACATGACAAAAACAGATAAATAAAGGTGTCCGAAAACAAGATGCTTAGGAATAAATCTGGATATATCTGGTCTTGAAAGGTATGAGGCTACTGGGGATAGAATGAGGTCACATAACGATGAGTTACATACCCTGTACTCATCACAAGACACTGTTAGGATAATTAAGTCTAGTAGATTACGGTGGACAGGACATTCAGCGTGAATGAGCGTATCTAGAATAGTGTTCAGGGTATCGACTGGCAAACCCAATGAGAAGAGACCATTGGAAAGACCTAGACGACTAGATGGGACCTCAAAGATATAGGGTGTAGTGAGGTTGACTGGATAAAACTAGCTCAAGATGGGGAAAGGTGGCGTACTTTTGTAAGTGCAGAAATGAACTTTCTAGTTCCTAATGCCATAGAGTAAGTAAGTACTTTATACAGAGTGGGGCAGAAAGTGTTGACATTTAACAACAGTATATATTTGCTATTTTAACTATTAAATGCTTAAAATTAAACTTTAAATAACCACAAAAGGTTGACAACTTTTTAAATACCCGTGAATCATTAATTTTTTAAAACAATGCCCTTAAGATGGCCACATTTACATGCAATACATTGTTGTATGGGCTCTTAGAATCTTGACATGACTCTGTGCAATGTATATTGTTGAATTGCTTCAACTCCCACCACAAATCTTTCTTAAAGTTCCTGAATTGTTCTTGGGCGTGTCACATTAACATGACACTTTAACATTCTCCACATAAAAAATAAGTCCGGATCTGTTAAGTTTTATGATCTTGGTGGCCAAGCGATGTCACTAAATCGTGAAACGAGGTGGTGAGGTGACATTTTGTTAAGCACCTCCATTGATGATCGACCTTTCCTACGCCTGAACTACAACGTCGAGGCATGGATAGCAACAACCTGTGGTTTCAGAAATAAACAGCCCAAACATCAATGGAGAATATTTCCTGGACAACTAATTTTACGTTTTGAGGACATTGCCCAGCCACTATGCTCACCAGATTTAATAGTTATAGAATGTTAAAGTTGTTTTTATGCGGCTCACGCAAAAACAACTAAAAGAAAAAATTGTGGTGGAAGCTGAAGCAATTCAAAAAGAAACATTGCACAAAGTCATAACAAGTTTCAAAGATCACATTGAAACTCCATTGCATGGTAATATATTGCATATTATGGTGACCATCTTATGGACATTGTTTAGAACATATGAATAATTCAAGGGTATGTATCAAGTTGCCAATCTTTTATTGTGGTATTAAGTTTAATTTGAAGCATTTAGTAGTTAAAATAGTAAATATATTATAGTGTTATTAAATGTCAACACTTTTTGTCCCACTATGTATATATGAAATTTTAAAATACTAAAAATACCTACAATTTTAATGACTATTTGGTTTTCTGACATGATCGACTGAACATTTGCCGTGAGATCTACCAGTTTCCGTTCCCTGAGATAAGGTCATTTTGTATAATCCACCGAGTAACGAGTGATAACCTCCAGGTTAAACAGAGTTTATACTAGGTTTTATTAAAGTATGAACATGTTGAAAAATAGCAAAATACCCGCATTGGTGGTCAAGTGGTGTTAAGGTGGGTACACCCGCAATCCATTTGGTTGCCATTGACGGGGAGGTTGGGTGCACTAGAGGGTGTGAGAGGGGGTATTTTTAATGTGTTTTTTCAATCATCGATCCACTTTAATTACTCTTCCATCGCGTTTTATCACACCTCTGGGCTACATGCATTTTAATTACACTAATGGGGATAAAAATTAGCAAAGTCTAATTTAGATAAAATGCACCCGCACTTGTTTGGAGTTAGAGTGGTAAACCATTTAGAGAATACTTATACGGCTTTTCCTCAACATTTCTATTCAAATGAGCAAGGAAGGTGGAATATTCAGAGCAAGGATAGGGAACCTGCGACCTTTTGAGGTTTTTTTGCCATTTTCGAATATTTTAATAATTATTTATCTTCGTCACTTATAGATAGATCCTCGTAAAAACGATGAGACGCGATAAAGCGAAAAGTGCCATACGAAGTACTTCTTCCTTTGATAATTTTTAGATATGATTTACAATGTTTTTGAAAAGAGAAATAAAACTAAACTGTCTTGTTACACGAAATCCTCCTATAAAACGAAATAATACTGCTTTTACAACAACAAAAATCTTTAAATAAATACGAAATTAAAAAAGAAATTAAGCCAAAATTTTCACCATACTGTATAGTGATAAGTATTTTGTTGTAGTGTAAGCTAACTTTAGGCTAAAAAAAATTGTGAAATATGCAGACAAACTTGACAAAGAATTTTAAAGCAAATAATATATAAGGTTTCAATAATAAATTTTAATTTTGTATACATTGTCTCAATATGTAAATAATACTTAAACACCTCAGATAACATATAATTTTGAATAAACACGAGATAACACCGAAAAGTGAGATTTAAAAAACAAAATTTAACTAAAAATAAAGCAATCTTTACGGGGCTCTACTTATAGATTATATATTCTAAAACTCAAATTGTGTTCCTACTGTATAATAAAATGAAGTATTGTATTAGCTGTTAAGATGTTTAGTTTGTGGAGCCCCACTCTCGAGTGATTTTTTTTTTAGTGCCATATCTTACTAACTGTTCGGGTTATTCACTTAAGTACTAATTATGCTCATTGTTTTAGGGAATAGGGAGGTTATATTAATAGGAAGTGTACCAGATTTTTCGGGAAAAGTAGACACCATTTTGTAAAAACCATCCTCAGTACACCCGACCGAGATTTGAACCTTGATCTCCCAGTCATCGGCATTTTCGTATAATGCGAGAGTGGCGTGATATACCACGCGGCCACCGAATCGGTTTAATCTAGGGTTGAATTTAAAAAGAAACCAAGTTCAATGGAGAATAAATTTGAGAAAAAGTTATGAGACTTTTTCTGTCCAATATTTTATAATTTATATAGGCCTATATATATGTATATCTATACTTTTTTAAAAACTGTTCCTCTATGAATGTACGAGTATAATAAATATTTAAACATTGAAATCCGTCCTCGTTGAAAAAAAAGAAAAAATGTAGACTGAAAAACCGTTCACTGCTTTATGGTTTACTTAAAAGAAATTAACTTATATTTAGGTAAAAATTCATTAAAATGTTGACAACATTTACTGTACATGAAGTGTGGGGTCTTATGAAGAATCCATGAAGGGGCACTTGGCCTTACAAAGTCAAAAGGTTTCCCATCCCTGATTTAGAGGAAACAAACTACATTTTATTTGTATACGAGTGGTAAACCATTTAGAAAGAATATTCCAAACACACCAGGATACCGGTATTCGAACTTGAACCTCCTTTCCTCGACAAACCACATGAGGATGATTCCTTAGTCCACGTTCCTACTGATGTGGTTTGGAACATGCTTAAAAGTATGAAGAAACAGACTGTTGTTAGTACTGTCGTGATTATTCACCGATCTCCAACTACAAAATGATTGAACTCACTCTGATGTTGACAGAATGCTCTTCTATAAAGGCAAGTGTGCGTATTTACTCATTATGTGCATACACAGCCCATTGATGGACATGGCTTATTTACAAATTAATGAATTACACTGACCTATTAATTACTGTCCGATCACCATTGGTAGAACCTTATCAAATCATTAAAAACATTACTGACATATATTAATATATATATATATATATGTATATTTAAAGTTGAAATGGAATAACACACGTTTGATGAATCGACAAGTAACTAATAATTAATGCGTGACAAATTATGTGATATACACCAATTTTCCTACGAATGAACATATCAGACAGTTAGAAAAGTTAGTATACATACTTTAACTTATTCATACGTCAGGTCATGTTACATGCATCTGTCCCTTTCGATAGAGATATTATCAATATTAATAAAACAATACTAGTAATATATTCATACATTCTTTCCAATATTGACAGCAAACAAATCATTTGGTAATTTATAGACCTTTATTCCTAGCATGTAGCTTTAATTTATTTGAGGTATTTAATATGCACTTTCCGAACCGACTGATTATATCAGCACACGTTTCATTAACGAACCTAAATCTAGAACAGACGTTAAACACAGCCCTCAGGTCGTTAATTCTTCACCGTGAAAGTGGAAGCTCCAATTGAACCAATTATAAATTTTAGGCCATGCGGGAATCAAACCCAAAACTCCAGCTCAATAGGCAAACAAGCTACCACCTGAGCAAATGTGTTAAACCTTTATAATTTTCTTACTATACAGTTTGGTAAAGAATAGAATGTGTAAAAGTGCTACACAGAAATAATAAACTCATTACAAAAAGCTTCTAGAGCTATCCAGGCTTTACAAATTTTACAGGGGAGGGCTCCTGAGCCTAGGTTTTAGCTTAACCCTTCCACTACACACAG
>CABFWO010001353.1:13959-71459 GCA_902155825.1 Timema genevievae
CCCCCCCCGTGACGGAGGGCATGGGGGGAGGATGGGGTAAGAAACATTTTAAAACGTAAGCCTAGACATTGGCGTTTTCAGACCATCATGGATGCCAGGACTAAGATATAAATAATAAACGTATACATTATACAAGACATAGACACTAATCAATAAACAATAATTAATGAACGGTACCATATTACCTCAAGATCACAATAAAATTGTTTGAACATCAGTGTTACTTTTTAAATTTAAATGTTTACACAAAAATGAGTTTTTACATGACACAAAGAGGGTTTATTTTACAGAAATTATTTATATAAACATTGAAAAAAATTAACTTTTTGTAGAAACAAAGTTAAATCCTTACAACGTTTCTACATTCAACATTCCGTATCCATCGGATGAATGGATTCTCTCCAATAAATCAGGATTTTGTTTAACTAGTTCATAAAACTTGTCACAAAAAAGTCCAATATTACATTTGAGTAAAAGTATAGCCTTTAGAATATGTATTTTAAGTTGTGATTTGTTTTCCGTCCACATGTTATTCATCAGAGTAAATACTCTTTCCACGGCAGCGTTTGTGCCGGGTAGACAAAGAACTAGCCCAACCAGCAGTTTCACGATTCCAATAGGCACGTGTTTATTGTCAAAATTAGCAAATATTTCCACCCACCTCCGATCAACCGCAGTCTTGAGGTTACTCCACTCTTTCAATTATTTTATTTGTTACAAACTTTGTCAAAAAGTAATTTCGTCAAATAGTTATCTGTCATCAATAAGTATGTTACTGAATTTACTAGTCAACAATTCTACTCCAGCTAACACGTTTTCCCAAGATGGGGGTCCTCCAAAGCGGGACAGCTATACGTCCCACAGGGAATCTTGGGGACAACGGGACACGTTCGCCCAAAGTGGTACTGTCCAATCTAAAGCAGTCACCTTAGTTATGACTTATGATAAAACTTTTTGTTTAGAAATTAAATGTTTAATACCTTTGTTCTCTGGTGGTTGATTTTCAAAATAAACTGGTCTGCCTATGACAAATAGATTAGTGTTCTAATCCCGTTCGGGTGCATTGAAGGTGTTTTTCCCTGAATGGTTTCCCTCTCTCTGCAGAAAAATGCGAGAAGATTTTCTTTAAATTCTACTTTACTCATTCCTTCCCCATTAGTGTAATTGTGTGGATAGTCCAGACGGGTAGTAAAATGCGGTGCATAGTAATCTTAATTTTGTATTACTAGCCTTAAAACTCACTTCAGTGGTTGTATGGTCTAAGGCGTTAATCTTGCAATATACTGGACTGCCAATTATGGGGCCATCGAGGTTTGAATCCCAGTTTGTGTGTACTGAGGGTGGTTTTCCCTAAATGTTTTCTATTCTTACTCCAAGCCAATGGAAGTACACTTCCTTTAAATTAAACCTTCCTCATCTCTTTAGCGTAATTAGTACATAAGCGTATAGCCAAAAGAGGAAGTAAAACACGGCGCTAAAGAAATTTTAAAAACTAAATTCATAAAAAGGGTTAGTCATAATCGCTTGAGAAACGTTTGATAGTCGAACTTGTCATTAATCTGGTGTTTTCGTTAGTGGATAATTGGTTAATCAGCGATAGAAAACATAGTTCTAGGAACTCTTGGTTTGACTATTTGTTGTAGACTCACGGTTAGTAAACACAATTATGGCAGTGTATGACGAAAGTAAAGCGTGAGTTTGTGTGGATGGAGCTATGAACGAATGGTTTGACATTGAACGGAGTGTTGGACGAGGTTGTGTTATGTCTCCATAGTTGTTTAATGTATTCATTTATAAGTGTATGAGGGATGATTGTGAGGACGTGGTTGGTTTACAATTGGACAATGTGAATGTGAGATTGCTGTTATATGCACATAATGCCGTATTAATGGCGGAGAATGAAAGTGTCTTTCATATCTCATTAAATTGTTTGAATGTCGCGACAGACAGGGTGTATCATTGTATAAATGTTTCAAAAAGTAAGGTATTGGTTTTTTATAAGGACGGATCATAGCATGATTGTCAGCTTAGTATAAATGGAAAACTTTTAAAACAAGTAAATGAGTTTTTGTATCTGGGCAGAATGTTGTGTAAAAATGGAAGGATAGATGGTGAAATCGACAGAAGGGTGGATTCATCTCGGTGAGTAGGTGGATGTATGTGGACTATTGCAAAGAATGAAGTAGTAACGAAAGAAGCAAAGATGGAAGGATATATAAGTGAGTTGGTACCAACATTGTTGTATGCATGTGAAGTGTGGACTTGTCAGGAAAAACACAAGAGCAAGATGAATGCAGTTAGAATAAGATATCTAAGAAATGTATGTGTAAAAACTCGTATGACCAGAGTCATTAATGAATTAGTGCTAACGCAGTGCGGTTTGAAGAGGAACTCAGTAAGTCAATGTGAAATAAGCGTCTTACGTTGGTCAGGGCATGTTGAGAGGATGAGTGTGGTTCAAGAGACGAAGCAAATATATGAAGGTAGAGTGTGTGGGTTAAAAGAAAGGAGTAGGCCATGAAAGACGTGATTAAAGGTTGTAGATGGATATGTGAAAAAGAGAAAAATTAAACGTTTTAAGAATAAAAAAGCATGTATGATTCGGTATAGATGTTGTTGAAGCGAAGGGAGTATGCAAGGATAGATAAGTTTATAGAAAGTTAGTGAGGAAAGATTAAGTACGGAGTTTTTTTTAGCTATATGCACAGTTTCTTGCCTACACCGTAAGGAAACGGGGTGATTAGGTATGTATGTAAGTAGATGTGTAGTTAGTAAGTATTTTTGTGTGCATCTGGTCCTCGTGACTCGACTGCAAATTCCTGTGCACTAGCGTTGGGTGTCATGCGCTGCTAAAGTGGTTAAACATAAAAATTCTACTTCGTGGTGTGACGATGTCACAAACATGGGCGAATACAAACGATTCAACGCTGAGTAATATGGGCCCGTACTCACCAACTGCGTGTTGAACGAGCCCGCTCGACGGCTAGTCACGGACACACACACACTCTCAAGAAAATCCCGACACGCACTAAAGTAGTGATGGGCACAATCGAGTAAAAATAATCGAGTAACTCGATTGTGTTGTGTAATCGGGAGTACTCGATTCTTGCGGGATTACTCGAGTAACTTTACTCGGACTGTGTTATTCTTTTATTTTGTCTTTTCTTACCAGATAAGTAAGAATCGACCTTATTGGCTGGACTGTTTACCACGCTATTTCCATTTAAAAGGTATATTCCCTTAGAGCTCATTTTTCATCAACAGTTTCTGCTGCCACGCAAAAATGACCCTTTATGGTTTAAACGTTGCACATGCATTCTCAATACAAATTACTCGCAGATGTAAAGTACACAATCGAAAAGCATGTTACTAGCTAAGCGTATCACATTTCCGATTCTTTTCAAAAGTACTCGATGAAAGTTACTCGATTCTTTTTACTCGGCACCTCGGCAGTCTTATTTTCACAATCGCATTGACGAAACTAGATATTGTCTTTCTGAATTATTTTAATTTCTCCTTAGTAAAATATGATTATTTATAAATTGAAACTAATTAGAATAAGATACAAAACAAAAAAACAATTGTTTTAACTTTTAAAAAGGTACAATTATTATCAATTTCTTTAACATGAACGTTTAAAGAAAAGTTTATTTTATTAAAAAGAGCACAAAACAATTTTTATTTGTGAGACATTTCTTAAAACGCATACTTTCATATTGACTGTAGATGTAAAGTGAAACATGAAAATAAGGGGGTGGAGGTCAGTGTCGAGTGCCTACTACAGGAAGAGATTATGGACTTGTTATTAGTATCGAATTCCATTGCAAAACTTCCGAGTAATATTGTCCAACCGATTGCCACGAGACGATTCGAGTAGATGATTTGCTAAAAATTACTCGAGTAATTTTACTCGATTACTCGATTCTTTTTAAAGATAATCGAGTAATTACTCGATTCTTAAAATTACTCGATTGTGCCCATCACTACACTAAAGTGAGGAAAGAGTCTTCAGTCCACCTGAGTTTATGGCCCCGCCCACAAAGAAGATAATCACTGACTTGGTTCGAGTAGTTTCCGGTTCTCCCAAATTAAATGCCATTAGCGCATTCTATAAGTTCACGGAGTTACCCCTTTTTCCACCTTGAGCGCTGCTCGCCTCCTTTCGTTTGTTTTCCCTTCCCCTTGGATTCCCCCTCTCTGAGGAAGAAATCGACGCTCAGAAATGGTATAGAATAGACTGTGTGTTTTAGCTCTTCACTAACTATACCACTGGCTTTGCTAAGGTGAGGGTGCCGGCTTACGTCTCTTCTGAGATTATTTTGTCATTATTCAAAATTCTTTTTGGGCGATATTATGGGGGGGAACTATTTTCCTAAATTACTGTTTGGGCTTAACTTCCAGAAATTTAATTTACTTTATTGATGATGGTTTTTTTAAGTGGTATATCCACGGGTTGCTTGAAATTAGCTTTTAGATTTTTGTCAGCGCACTCTAGGCGCTAGCTTCTCTCTTACCTTAACCAGTAAAACTTGGGGTACATTTAACGAGGTTGTAAAACTATATTATTGTATGAAACTTAAATTTTGATAGTGCCTTTGGTGCTTTTATATTTTATGTTAGGCATATATGTTCTTCATTACGTTATGTTAGCGCATGTTGAGTTAAATTGCTGTTGGGAACGTTTATTAGACTTAAAACGATGGGAACAGCCACCTACGGCGTATCTGAACATTAGGTTTTCATATTGTTGTATGTATCTCTGATCTTTAGACTGAGAGCATGGCTCCATATTTAAAATTAAATGATCATGGTCTTTTATGAATATATTAAATGTGTAGGTTTCTCGTCTCTCAGACGCCATGTACAGTAATATATCTTATAGAATTCACCAAGCGGATATATTGTTAGTATGAACAATTAAAGGGTATAGGTTGTTCTAGCTTAATAATCTTAATATTTGTGGAGAATTAAACAGATAGGTTGTTCAATCTTAGCTATAGGTGACATTTATGAAGAGTAAACAGAATGATATATAGACTGTTGGTCTTGACCATTGCCAGTTTTATAATGCATAGAGGCGAGGACTTTGCTTGTTTAAAATAAATTATTTTGTTATTTACGAAGTATGGAATGTATAGCTTATCTAATCTTAGCTTTGATCCAAATGGAATATTTACAAGCAAATATTAAGCTAGTTAATACTTTAGCCTTTTGGTTTTTGTGTGAAGTTGGATGTATAGGCTGTTTAAGCTTAGTTTTGGGTAGTTATGGAAAGTATACGAGTTAATATTCTGATAGAGTTAGATCAACTGTTTATGGTGTTTACAGACATGTCTCAGCTATAGTTATCATATAGCTAGTTAGGACTTAGCTTTATATTGATAAAATGCTGAGTGATAAATATATAGCTTGTATGAACATAGGCTGTTAGAGTTGATGCGAGGACTCTACAAGTTAGTATCTCAAGATATTAGTATAATCAACGAACCATACATATGAACCTTTGAACTTGGTATCCGCGGGTCGGATCTTATTTTGTGACTCATGAACAAAACCTTAACTTTAAATTTAACTTAGCGACCATTAGGTTATGTTCTTTACTGAGTAAATCCTGTTTTGAATAATGTTTCGCAATTTTGATCATTACATTGTATAGTACTATGTACCATTTATTATTGTTACAATTAATAAATCTGTCCATGTTATTCTCTTGTATCACTTCTACCCTACAGCACGTTTCCAGGGTTTAAGAAAGAAGGGGGTAAAATATGGTACAGTGGGGAAATGGAAGTAGAGCTGTAGAGAGGAGTTATTGTATTGTATCTGAATGAAATGAAGTAATATTTCTCTCATTGTGATATGAAAACTGCTTATCTTCATTAATAGCCCAACACTTTTCATGCCGCAACAATGCAGAACCAACCAGAAGATATAGACAAGTGGAACTTAAACCTTTTTATGCTCACGTACCCTCAGATATAATTTATTTTCAACTTTGTACCTCCCAAAGTTGTTGGTACATATTGCAAGATGTACATATTCAATCATTTACATCTAGAAGAGAGAGAGAGCGATATAAAATGGCGCTACCATATCTCATGTCATCACATCCTGGTTTCTTGTAATTAGTCCTAAATCTGGTCCTGACTATTCAGTGTTTATCACGAATATATAAATATAATTAGATGTTGCATACCCCCAAAATATCTTCAGATACCACCGTGGGGGTACGCGTACCCCAGGTTGACCACCACTGATTATAAACCACCAGTCCTTTCTCTCCAATAATACGGTCAAGTATCATTTAACCACAATATGTACGTACAATACATTTACACATCCTGTTTTTCCGTTGAGGAATGCTAAAGTTTGCATTACTAATCTAGAAAAAAAAGTGTTGTGTTAAGTCGGTTTGCAAGTTACTGTACTCCTAAAGGGTATTTTAATTTATTTTTTTTAGTTTCATAAAATAATCCCAATTTTTCAAATAACCCCATTTTTTTTAACAATGGACATAACTGACAGCTAGAAAAACGTGATTAGATCTCTTGTCTCCTATTCATACGTCAATTCATGTGATCTGAAGCCATCATTTTTGATAAACAATATCAATACCTATAAAAATAACTCTAATGGAACAGATATATACGATCAATGTCAAGAGCAAAGAATATGTTTGTATTTTCTAAAAACAAAAAGTGCCGCAAAATGTCCGTTCTTGTGAAAATCAAGGTATAGGTATCATATTGTTCCGGGCGTATAATTCCTCTTGAGAAGTTCCTGGATGCTCCAAGCCCACGTCACAAACTCGTTACTTAAAGAGATTACTTTATGGAGCAAATCAGGAAAGAAATGAAGGGTGAATAAAAAAATAAAGGAAAGATCGGATATTACATCCGCAAGCAGGAAAATGTAGATGGCTAAAAATAGGAAATGAATAAGGAAGTAGAGATAGAATAAGAATACAAAATATTGAAAGGATAAATAATCAGTTTGTTTTGTGTAGACCTAGTATATAATTATTTTAACTAGCAATGGTACGCTCAAATTCCCCCGAATCCTATGGTATTCTAGCGATTCGAGAATCGTAAGGATCTCAAAAAAGTATCTCAAATACAATAATGATGAAAATCTTGACTTGATATAAAAATTATTTTTAACAATTAGTAAAAGGAATTGTATAGAACTTTGTGGTTTGCAGAGTAACAGAGTCACACAAAAAAGGAAAATTCTATTAATATAACGAAGCTACTCAAAAGATCTTTTATTGGTTTTTAATGACATACCAATAGTAGAAATTACAAATTAAATAACATTTGTCAGTGGTGCCTTAAACAACATTTTTAAAAATTCACTTTTGAATATTTTCACTTTAATCTAAATTGAATATTTAAAAAAAAATTCAAAGATTCGAATTTGGATTCGAGATTAAAATAAAGTTTAAAATTCGGATTATATAAATATAGGGTTCAACCCATCTCAAAACTTAAACTACCTTTCCAATTTTACGCCTGTGTATTTAAGACATTGAGCGATTTCTTTCGAGCCAATGATTTAATCTAGACTATGTTTATAATTTTAAAAAGCGATAGCCTATAAACCTGTTAACAGAATCCCCAAATTTCTAAAATATCCTAATGGAAAGTAGCAATTTTTAGGAAACAGCCATTTATTTCGACAGCAATTTGTTGAATTCTTTCAAACCAATTCTGTTTTATTTAAAAAAATACTTTTCAGCTTATCATAAAGAGGTTGACAAATTTTCAATGTCTCAGTCACAATCTCTATACCTGTTCGGAAACTGAGTTGGGAAACTGAAATTCTGCAGGAGTGTAGGGGGATTGCTCCTAATAACCAAAAAACTAAGAATAGGAAATTTAAAAATGCTGCTTTGGGAATTGGAGAAGGAGAACTTTAATTTTTTTTTAATCAGACGTGGTAGACAATTAAAATTTGGCAGGAAGGTAAAGAAAGATACCATTTCAAATAATCAAGTCTGAAAATCTTAAATTCTTAGATTAAACTCCAGTAAATATGGTGGTGGTGGTGGTGGTGGTAGTGGTAGTGGTGGTGGTTAGTGGGGCGGGTTGAACATAAAAGTTACTACTAAGTGCCATAGAAAATCTAAATTTGGCAGACAGGTGGAAGGACAACTCCAGATAGCCAAGAAAAATATAGTACTGAGAAATTTCAAAATGGGGCTTCAGGAAACGAGGGGCCTAGAGTTAGAAAAAAACTTTTAAGATTAAGTATGAAATTAAAATTTGACAGACAGCTTCATACAACTACAGATAACCAAATAAATATTAATCTTTGAAATGTATAAGTGTTAATTGGAGAAAAGGTGGTGAGGATTCAAGATTTAAAAAACTATTAGTAAACAACTACTTCCCAGTGTGGTAAAAAAATGAAATTTAGCAGGCAGGTAAAAATAACACTCAAAAATAAGGTTAAAAATAATTTTGGTAATAAATAAATATATAAATGTATAAATGTATAAAATATGGTAGAAGAGGAAGGTAAAAAGTAAGCAAGACAGAAAATTCAAATGTGCTAGGAATGTTGATGGATTACTCCAATAACAAATAGATGTTAAGTACCTAGCTCTAATAACAAAATAAGTGTTAAGTACCTAGCTCTAATAACAAAATAAGTGTTAACATTTATTTTGTTATTAGAGTTAGATACTTAAGTATTTAACTCGCGTTCCCTACATCCCTACCTTATGTCAGGGTTATTTATTCGATAAAAAATTGTTTGAAGTCTCTTGAAAAATGTTTTGTGCCACAAATTTGTAGAAATATCACAAAAGTCTGAGCTTACACTGGGTTTTTTCTATGCACAAACATTGCGAATGTGATTTGAACAAATAAGAAAATTGATTTTGACAATTTTTCACTTAATATAATTTAATTTTGTTTCTTTTTAATTAAATATTAGTATCTCTATCAGAAGTTTAAAACTATCCATCCTAAGGGGATCATAAGGTGGTAAATTATAAGGAAATACATGTGCATTCGTAAAAAGCAATGGTGAAGAAACAATATGTGAAAAAACTACACCCATTGCATCGATACGTGATTGAACTCCAGACTGCCAGTTCGATGTCTTTTAAACTATCCAGACCAGACTCAATGAAATGGTTCTATATTATAAATTTAATAAAATCTTTTTATTTAAAAAGGATTTGTGCTTTCATAATCCAAAGCACTAAAAATTAAAGGACTAATAAGTTCCTCTCGAGCTAGCAAAAAGCTTTCATTAATTTTTGGCCATTATTGCAACCAGAAATTAACTTTTTTTTGGTGGGAGGGGGGAATAGAATATGGAAACTATTATTTATATACTTTTTTCCAAGTGGAAGTTTTAAAGTACATTTTAATTTGTATAAATATATACCTTAGGGCCCTGTTTTTAGAATTTAATTTATGTATTCGACTCATTTTCAGTGGTTTATATTATAGTTGCACTTAATATAAGTTTTTATTAAAACAAACAAAAAATTTTTTTAGAGAGTAAGGAAGAAAGTGCCATAATTGTGCTCCCTTCTCTCTCTACCTAGGTTTACCACTAACAAAAACCGCATAATATGCAGACCCTTAATTATTTTACTATCGAGTTGGATATTTTATTTTATTCCCACGTTTACTGAAAATATTTTATCATGATTTTAAAGAGAAAAAAAAAATCTGGGTTTTGACCTCCAGCCGACTGGATTTCCTCTACATCCATTCTTGTGTGGAGTGAGGCCTCTTGAAGCATAGACAATCAATCAAGTGTTTGGTTGCCTAGCAACCGATCAACGCTCACACACAAACACACACACACACACAGAGAGACTCTCTGCCTCTCCAGATACTGAGCACCCTCGCCATTTGTAACCCCCACACAACACCCCTTCACCCCTAAAATACCATCCACACCACAGCACCATCGTCAGACTATAGAACCCTACCAACACACCCAGTTTATAAAAAAATTAGTAAGGTCCATAGGATAAGACAGTATTAAGTTGGGGATGTATGAAATGCAAGTTAAGGCAAGTGTGTTTGCAGTTTTTTCTATCAAAACTTTTGTTTTTTGCCAAAATAAATTAAATAATTCTCCAAAAAAACGTAGAATTTAATTTTATTCTCATGTTTATACAAACGGTTCGTGAAAATATGTCATGATCATATTAGCATTTAACGAGAATTTTTTTTAAAGTGATGAGAAAAAGTTGTGATTAAATTTCAGGACACCCTCGACAGGTATTCAACAAAGGTTAATGTCATCGTGGGAAGAAAATTAAACTTTATGTTACTACTGGTGAAATATTTGATTTAATTCGCAAAAAAAAAAAAGTTTTGCTGCAATAGCTGCAAAAAATACTGGTCATTTCTTTTGTTCTTAACACTTCCACCTTAAGGTGGATATCGTGGAAATTGTTAATGTTGCGAGAATTTTTTTTTTTACACTGAATATTAAACCATCGGCTCTGGGTTTTTTGCTGGTTCTACAGTAAAACATTTTAAGGTTCTGTTGTTATTGGTTCTAGTTGAAGAGAAATAAACGTTTCTGTTCTTTTTGGTTCTTAGGTTTCGGCTCTGGTCCCTGTTCTATAAAACAAATCATAATTTGACCAAAAAGGCCGGAGAAAAGGAAAAATCGGGTGTTTAAAAATATTATTAAGTTAAAGAAAGAAGAGCATAAATGCAATTGTAAAAAAATCATAAAAATCTAAACACTTTAAGAATCAAAAAAGAACCTTTATGAACCAAAAATTATATTAAATTAGTTCCAATTCTGATTCCTAAGCAATCTATTTTTAGGTTTCCTGATACTGTTCCTTAAAAATAACTGCTAATTTTGGTTATCGGTTGTACTCCCCGATTGAAACAATATTGCTTTAATGAAATATCCCGATTAGGTGGCCGCCTAGTCTAAGGTAGAGTTCAGCAACCTTTTTGATATCCCGGGCAGAATGGACTATAAAAAATTTGGTGGGTCAGTTTAAAAAAAAATTCAACTTTATATTTTTTATGCAGTAATTAGCTACTAGCCTATTGTTATGAACACAATTGTGTGTTTGATAAATCTTTAGTTGGATTGATGAAATCAGTCAGCGGGCAGGATTCAGTCCGCGGGCCATAGGCTGCCTACCGTTGGTCTACGGCGTCATTCCCACAATAGACTAAAGGACCGATGACGGGGAAATCTGGGTTCTAATCCTAGTCGAGTATACTAAGGTTATTTTTCCTTAGTGTTTTTCCACCATCCCTCCAAGCAAATGTGGGTATGATCACTATAAACTCAACCTTCTACATTCCTGCCATACTAGTGATTAGTACATATACCTACAACCCGAACGGGTAGTAAGACGCAGTGTTAAAAGAAAAATCTCTAAAGACTGATAGCTTCACAGTACCATATTATTTGATTTATAAATACATATAAAAACATCAAGTAACTTTTTATATTTATTGGAAACCACGCCTACTATACCATGTTCTTATCATAGCTAGAAAGTTTATTTTTCGTTAGAGCTAAGCGTCCAAGGTTCAATTCCTGGTATGGCTGAAAAATGTATCATTGGGGAAATGTGGAATTCCCCTTTCACAGGGATGAATCAAAGGCCGGGGGGCTGGATGTTGGGTTTGTTCTGGATTTAAATGAGTTTATAAGTCATGTGCTTCTATAATTAGTTGGTTCAGAAACTGCACGTTAAATACCTCAAATAAAGGAGGGGGGGGATAAACTATATATTTTTTCCTTAGATTTAACTCAAAACTGTGTTCACCTTAATCACTATTTCAACTAATATTAAGGTGCGGCAGAATGGAGCGCGAGTAATTTTAAAGTTTTTATGGTATTAATTCTTTCTGGCCAAAATAGATAAAATATTTCTCCAGTAGCAACATAGAGTTTAGTTTTCTGCACATGTTAATATCAACAGATCTTGAATATCTAATCAAGGGTGTCCTGGAATTTTGTCACAACTTTTTCTCTTTATTTAAAATGTTTTGACAAAATTCCAGGACACCCCTGACAGATATTCAAGATCTGTTGATATTAACATGTGCAGAAAACTAAACTCTATGTTGCTACTGGAGAAATATTTTATCTATTTTGGCCAAAAAATTTATGTTCTATAAAAACTGTAAAAATACTTTTGCTCCCTTCTGCCGCACCTTAAGATCCACACCAGTGGGGACGGGTATAAAGGCGCCAGTCTTGGATTGTCTGTATTTCAGGAGACAAGGTGATTGTGAATTCAAGCTGTCTGTACTGAGGTCTTTTTCCCTAAACAGGTTTTCACTCTCTCTCCACGCAAATATGAACACTCTTCTTATTAATTCTACCTTTATTATTTCTAAACAATTTGTGTGAGTATGCGGATAGCACGGACGGGTAGTAAGACTCGGTGTATGGACATTTTATATATTGGTGTCGGAAGCTATAGTATAGATAGAAATAGTATAAAACTAAACTTTTTAGAGGTCGTCATGACTATGGTCAGAGGAACTAGTTTTTATATTGAGTGCTAATAGCTTAGAAATGGTTCCGTGCATAATTTTTTACAAATAGGGTACCGAGAAGTTGGAGGAATAAACGAAAAAATAATATTTTTAACAGACGTGACTCTAAGTTTCATTAATCAAAACATAAGCCTAATTTTTGTTCTAGCAATAAAACAATTTTAGGATTACTCAAGGTCATAAGATACCATCTATCCCAAAATACTGTTTTTTTTAACACCACGTCTTACTACCCTTTCGGGCTTATCAACAAGAGCGGATCCAAGGGCTTTTGTCAGAGGGGTGAGGGATGGATCGGTTTTCATAAAGTTCCTTTAAGCACAGATTTAGTTATTCTAATTAATGATGATAATATCGATCGTTTATAAAAATAATCTTGGTAAATAAATTATTTTAATAAAAAAAGACTGTAAGGAAAAAAACACAATTTTCACTAAGAATTTTGTCATTTTAATAAAAAATAAATGTTACGGTACACAGCACAGACTTTCTCTTTTATCTTGAAATACATTTATTACTAAAAACTAGTGAAATTTGTGAGACGAAATAATTTACATTGTTGCAGAAACACTCATCCAAAGAGTATACATGAAATTGTATACACTATTACAGAAACATCGAGAAAAGAGGAATTTTTTTCTTCCAAAAATTATAACTATAAATTTTAAAGTACTCCATGAAAAAAATATATATATTTGCGTATATCTCAGAAATATTTATTGGTTTTATAAAAATATATTTCAAATAAAAGATTTTTATCCATAATATAACCACAACTTTACAACTATAAGTCATTCTGTATCCCAAATAGTTGCTGAAAAATGATCAAAATTGGAAATTTCATGGGAAAACCATTTTGTTTTTAATTTTAAACAATGTCTATTAATAATATTTCATCAAAACCCTTAGAACGGATTTCTAGAATATTGATATTATCTAATTTTACCCATCAGTAAATTATCCTTGATTTAAACCTTAGATTTTATTCCTAAGACCCCTCGGGGGAACTTTATTTAAACCTTAGGTATCAAGTTTTAGCCCAATAGGTAAAACGGTTTAGGCACTAGGCTGAAATATGGACAGACAGCATCGAGAAACCATTTGTTTGGTTCCAGTGGGTCATGAAACGTTAGCATTTATCAAAATCTTTAGTTCAATTTTTTTTTATCACAATACTTCTCTCTCCGAGGTGTCAAGAGAGAGTAAACACCACTTGGTCGACAGAACATTAGAGTTGAGTTGAAAGAGTTATTGGATTAGTCATTTAGGTCAAGGGAGATGGTAGCTGCAGATTTACTAGATGTCATCTCCGAGGGAATTACACGCTTACTATTGGGGTACAGCGTTGTCATTCTCCTGTTTCCACGACCCGCCTCAACGGCGTGGTTAGCTAACGCACTAGTTTCGTGTTGAGCTAGACTACCGAGGACGGTGAGATCAAGGTTCGAATCTCGCTCGGGTGAACTAGGGGTGGTTTTTCCCTAAATGGCTTTCCACTCTCCCTCAACGCAAATGCGGGTTCACTTCCTTTATAATCAACCTTCCCAATTCCTAGCCCATTAGCGTAAATAGTACTTAAGCGTATAGACCGAACTTGTTGTAAAACGTGATGCTAAATATTGTTATTATTATTAGTAGTATTATTGTTTCCATGTGGTCAATCTTCCCTTAAATATAAGACAAATTTTGCAACGCTGGCTCGTCGATGTTGCCAGTAGTCCCGTCTTACCCCAGCTCGCCACCTTTAGACATAGCTGAGAGCGAGGAAATTTGGCAATAGTTAACTGAGAGAGAGAGAGAGCGAAGATAAAGCTTTCCTCCACAAGACATGCAGTTCCCGCAGAGGTGGTTGACAGTGTAGGAATGAACCACTCTTTACAACATTAGGGTATCGGTCTCAAAATGTTAGATTATTTTCTATGCTGTAGGGGTGGGTGGGCGAGCACCCAATCGCCCCTGCCCCCTCAAACCCTTAATCCCCCACTACCCAATGAGTGCTTGAATGACGATAATGAACGAGAGGGTCGGTGCAAACACATTATAGCCCTCATAGCTCTAGATGGGATGGGTGACCTGGAAGTCTAGAGGGTAAGGTGTCGTCGGACTTCTGTGTTGAGCGTCCGGGGTTCAATCCTCGGTCCCGGCACAGATTTATCTGATTGCCAAACCCTTCCTTCACCTCTGACAAGACGTGTATTAATCACAACTTGTGAATGTGAGGAATGCCAGGCCTCCACCGTGGTTCGGATTACACGTTAAACTGTAGGTCCTCCATTTCATCTCACAATCATCCTACCATTACACATTAGCGTAAGTACGTATAACCCGAACGGGTAGTAAGACGCGGTGCTAATAATAATAATAATAATAATAATAATAATAATAATAATAATAATAATAATAATAATAATAATAGCAATGATAATTATAATAATAATAATAAATGGGATGTGTTCACTGTTTAGACTTCATTGATATCCTGGAATCAAGCTACAAAAAATAAATAAAATATTTGTAGTTAATAGCTTTCCTCAATATCTTGATTGACTATAAAAAAAACTTGTAGTTCAAGAAGTAAGCTACCGTATATCCGTACTAACACCTTGTTTTCATAAAATGAGGGTTATCTTGTTTTTACCCCAACCCTCTCAATTCACAGATGCAGCTTGGACTGACTCTGTTTACCCTCACAACACTCCACGCCACGCCAATTAACCTAATCCATGTTTCAAATGACCCCTTCCTCCCCCACTACCCCAACATTCTCTGCCCTTGAACCTCCCCGAGCTCTCGACCAAATCTAACCGCACTTCTCCCCAAAGTCCGTCTTAACTCGGACGTATTGAGCAGGCTCTAGAAAATGACATTTCGCAATGCTCTCTCTTCTTTCTCCTTCTGCGGTCGTGGGAGACTTTGTAAGAGGGAGGGGGGGGGGGGAGACGGGTAANAGACGGGTAATGTCTTGTTCTACTTTACATACTGGAGTGAGGACGGGGATTGCGACGTACCGGAGGGGGATACCAATCTCCACCACTGATCCAAATGATGGAATAAATTATCCGTCCAGCTGCGCGTAGCCTAGTCGTAGAACCAAGCTTTAAGTTTAAAAGTGTAGAGAACATGATTTAAGGCCAGAGTTTTTTGCAGTTTTTATATCAATACATTTTATTGGCCAAAATGATTAAAATACTTCTCCAGTAGAAACATAGAGTTTAATTTTCTTTACATGGTGATCTCAACAGTTGTTGAATATCTGTCATGAGCATAGCGGCATTAGATGACAAACTTTTTAAATGAAGAGAAAAAGTTGGCATTAAATTCTAGGACACCTTTAACAAATATTAAAAAAAACTTGAGTCCACCGTGTGAAGAAAACTAAACTCTATGTTTCTACTGGAGCAATATTTTATTTATTTTGAAAAAAAAAAGTTTTACTATAAAATCTGCAAAAAACACTGTCCTTTTCTCAGGTTCCATACATCCCCACCTAGCTCCTTTAGACCCGCATCGGTGGTCGCATAGTATAAGGCATCAATCTCGTAATAGACTATATTTATGGTGAATAAAGAGGCTGGGTATCAAATTCCTTCTAGGTATGTTTAAATTATGTACTTAATCCTAAATATTTTCTCAGTCTCCCGTCACTTAAATGCGGGTAAAATTATTCTAAACCATATCGTCCTCATCCTTACTAATTAGTGTAATTAAAATGCGGATAGCCCTGATGGATAATTTGATGCTGTACATTAAAAAAAATTCCCATAGGCCAGTAGAAATGATATACTTAATGTAGGTACAGTTCAATTTTCATAATAAAGGTCCTTTATGAGATAAAAACATTATTTTGCGACTAAAATTGATGACTTTTGATTAAAATAGTAGTGTTATTTAGGGGTTGTAATAACTATCAAAAAGGACCACATGAAAATGTTGGAAATAAAGTATGTAGGAAAAAGACCTCAAGAGAGACCAAGCAAGAGATGTGAGGATCCGACAGCAAAAAGTGTTCAAGTGAGAGGAGAAGATTGAAAGCAATTAAAGGAGGAAGATGGAGGCATTTTACTAAACTAACCCGGCCACAGGTTGGAAACAGTTGTTGATGATGGTGATGATAGTTCACAAATTATAAGAGGTCAAACTTGTTGTTTTATACTTTTTGGGTACCATTGGTTTTTTTTAGCACCACGTCTTACTACCCGTTCAGATTATACGCTTATACATTAATTACGCTAATGGTTTAGGTATTAGGAAGATTATTGCTATAGGAAGTGTACACGCATTTGCGTGGAAGGAAAGTGAAAAACCAACCTCAGTATACTCGACCGAGATCTGAACCTCGATCTCCCCATCATCGACAGTCTAGTCCACTGCAAGAATAGCGCGTTAGACCACGCGGCCATCAAAGCGGGTTAATGATTATTAAACATGCTGTAACACAAAATATTGCTGTCCTAGTCTTCCCAAAGAAAGCACACCAATCAATTTTCTAATATTTGTAATTAAATTAAAATCTTCAGTCCCCTCATTATATAGCAGTGACGTAGCCAGGTTATTGTCGAAAGGGAGAGTAGGGAAAGGGGTGTTAACCTCCCTCTTCCTCTGTTCGCTTCACTTGATTCCAAGAAACAGCATGATGTTCAGTTGTCGTACCTGAGTTTATTGACGAAATGTATCAGAAAGGTATGAGAATGATCTTTCTTACTTACTAAAGTAAAAACATTTCTAGTACTTAAATTTAGATTAGGGCAAAAATATAAAGAACTGGCCCCTCTCCCCCAACATAAGTATTCTAGTTATAACACTGTTTTATAGTATCAATGTTATAGAGGTGGGGTAGAAATTGTTGCCACATTTAATAACACTATATAATTGGTGACCTGGTGGTCTAGGGGTAAGGTGTCAGACTTCTGTGCTGAGGGTCCGGGGTTCAATCCTCGGTCCCGGCACAGATTTATCTGATTGCCAAACCCTTCCTTCACCTCTGACAAGACGTGTATTAATCACAACTTGTGAATGTGAGGAATGCCAGACCTCCACCGTGGTTCGGATTCCACGTTAAACTGTAGATCCTCCATTTCATCTCACAATCACCCTACCATTGCACATTAGCGTAAGTGCGTATAACCCGAACAGGTAGTAAGACGCGGTGCTAATAATAATAATAATAATAATAATAATAACACTATATATTTATTAATTTGACTAATAAATGCTTCAAATTAAACTTAAAATCATAAAAGAGTGACAATTTTATAAATACCCTTCACTTACTCATTAAAAAAAAAAGCAATGTCACTAAGAAGGCCACCATTATATGTAATACATATTTGTATGCGCTCCTCAAAACTTGACATGAAATGTGCAATGTTTCTTTTTGAATTTCTTCAATTTCTATCACAATTCTTTAAGTTCCTGAATTGTTCTTAGGCAAGTCACGTAAACTCTTTAACATTCCCCGCAAGAAAAGTCCGGGGCTATTAAGTCTGCTGATCACGGTGGCCAGGCAATGTTCCCAAATCATTTAATGAGGTGTCCAAGAAACATTTTGCGAAGCACCTCCAATGATGATGGAGCTGTATGGGCCGTTATCTCATCATTCTTGAACTAAAGTTTGTCGGTATCCAAGCTCTTACATTGCAGTTCCGGGGTCCGGGGCCATTACGCTCACCAGAGTTAAAAGCCCCGGACTTTTTCTGCATGTTAAAAAGTCATATTTACGTGACTCGCCTAAGATAGATTTAGGAGCTTAAAGAAAGACTTGTGGAGGAGGTTGAAGAAATGCAACAAAAAATATTGCACACAGTCATATCAAGCTCAGAGGAGAGCATACAAAAAAGTATGGAAATAATGGTGGTCATCATAAGGACATCGTTTAGAAAAAAATTAATAATTCAAGAGTATGTAGAAAATTGTCAATCTTTTATTGTTGTTTTAAGTTTAATTTGAAGCATTTAGTATTATTATTATTATTATTATTATTATTATTAGCACCACGTCTTACTACCTGTTCGGATTATACGCACTTACGCTAATGTGCAATGGTAGGGTGATTGTGAGATGAAATGAATGACCTACAGTTTAACGTGGAATCCGAACCACGGTGGAGGCCTGGCATTCCTCACATTCACAAGTTGTGATTAATACACACACATCTTGTCAGAGGTGAAGGAAGGGTTTGGTATTCAGATAAATCTGTGCCGGGACCGAGGATTGAACCCCGGACCCTCAGCACAAAAAGTCTGACACCTTACCCCTAGACCACCAGGTCACCGAAGCATTTAGTAGTTAAAATAGTAAATATATTATAGTGTTATTAAATGTGTCGACACTTTATGCCCCAACCTGTACAGTTATGAAATAAACATCCATCCGCCAAGCAATGACATATAAACGTGGCCAAGAATAAATTAAATTTTAATTGCATTTAATTAATGTATGTGAGACTAGTTACATTCTGTGAATTGATGTCATGAATGATATGTTGTTAGGATTGAAGAAAAAGAAACACTAATATTTTATTTAGCACAAATCTCTATAAAAAGTAAAGCAATTATAAAGTATAATTATTTTGAAATAAGCTATTTAAATAATCATGCCTCTCAACTGCAGGCATTATAGCTATTTCAAACATCACAATACAATGCGGTGGCTTTGTTTCAAAATTAATAGTTTACAAGCGATTATTAGGTCTAAATTAAAAACTATTTATATAGGGAGTACACATTTTAAATTAATACGGCGAGCAGTTGACCGTTATAATTGCATTTCACCACATTATTAAAACTTAGAGCTGTCACAAGAATACAATTTAAAGGTTATATCAACATTACATTAGTGTATAAATGTAATTTAGTTGAAAATGTATTTGAGAATCCGTGTTAAACTACAATAATAATAGCTAAATAATAAACATAATAACACTGCATAATGAAACTAGCTTTAAAGTATAATTAATACAAATTTAATTAAAATTATATGCTGGAACATCAAGCTCTATATTTTTATTAATGCAATTTTACTCAAAGGCATATGCGTTTCGGTTTATTAATTCGGTACAATGCCATTCATTCTAATTGTTTTTCCTGTATTAAAATTATTGCAACTATGTGAAAGACACTTCAAAATAAAATTGACCCACATTGGTGGATATGCAGACTAGTCTGGCTTTCCAATGACGGGGAAGTCATAGCTCGAATGCCAACCGGGTGTACTGAGGGTGGTTTTATCTTAAATGGTTTTCCTCTCGCCCTAACTCCACCCTAATGAGGGTACATTTCCTATAAATTCAACCTTATTCATTTCTACCTCACTAGTGTAGATTTTTAATAAATAGTTTTCCTCTTTTTCTACACGCTAGTGCGGGTACATTTCCTTTTAGATTATGCCTACCTTCCTCATCTTCTTTTAGCACCGTGTCATACTACCCGTCAGGGTTAGTCACTTGTGTACTAATTAAGTTAGTGGTTTACAGGGATGAGGAAGGTTATAGTTTATAGAAAATGTACCCACACTTAAGTGGAGTGAGAGTGGAAAGCCATTTTGTAAAAAAACACCATCTACGACTAAGATTCGAACCTCTAATCTCCCCTCCATCGTCAGTCTAATCTACTGCGAAGTAGCGCCATAGACCATGCGGCCACCTAAGCTGGTCTTCTTCATCTCCACACCATTAGTGTAAATAAATGTGGACAACCGAAGTGGTTGCATCCCCCACTTTGTTCATTTTCACCCGGAATCCCTGTTCAAGTTTTAACGAGTGAATGAACTGTTATGAAACCTAATAACATGTCTTACTACAACTTTATGGTCTGAGAAAGCAAGGCTCTGCGTTTAACCATACAGCGCTATATTACACAAACGTATTTGCAGACAAAGATATGTATACAGTCAGGGGTGGGCTGGGCCAGCGGGACACAAGAAACGAGATGGCCCCATAGGTCGGTTTGATTTGGGGTGCTGCAAATACTTTAAAATAAATTAAATCCAGACATTGAATTTTAAATTATTGTCGTTGTGTTTTTTTTGCATTTTAATCAAAAGTTACCCACTATTTAGAATGTATAATCTGTGAATAGATAGGTCCTACATCGGCATTAAATGTGAAACCGTCCCTTGTGTTGTTTCTTGGTATTGTTTGTAAACAGCTTCTAAAGCCATGCGTAAAATCATTTGTTTATTTAATATCGACTGTCATTAGTTTTATAATATACACAAGTAGCGGATGAAGGATCATTTTACAAACCTAAATATATCATAAATAGATTCACAGTTACTGTCTAACAATTTATAAGCATAACAATTTATAAGCATTTTTGTTAGTCAGTGTCGGCGGGACCTTATTTGTGTAAAGATTAAAAAAAAAAAATAGGGACTTGCCTTTCATTCCTACCTCCTCCCCCTTAGCGCCCCGAAAATGTTTGAAAATTGGAGATCCCTAATAGATATTTGGAGTGGTCCTCCTCCCCAATTTTTGAAAAATATATTATTTTTACAAGCTATTTGAAGTAGTTTTCTCTGGACACTTTTTTAAACTAGAACAATACTCCTTAAAGCTATTTGAAGTGGTCCACCTTCAGCCAATTTTTGAAAGTTGGATCCATCTAGAAGATATTAGATGAGTGCAATTTTTAATATATTTCGTCATTTATTTAATGTCGGTTGTTAATTTAGTAGTTATGATTCATAAAGCTGTTCTTAATTATTAATCATCGATATTAATTGAACGTAAAGAGTTTTTAATGATATTATAGATAATGTTTGCTTGTTTACACACACACACACCCATATATATGGGTGTGTGTAAACAAACATGTTGATTAAAAAATAACCAGCATTTTCTTAAGAAAATCTTGAATGTTTGTGAAATTGTCAAAATTAAGAAAATGTAAAGTGTGCATAACTCTTCACGCTGCTGTAATTCTCTTAAATCTGGATTACACTGCAGGTCTATCATCTCAAGTTGAAGTTCACTCATTGATTTGGGTTAAATATAAACTGTATATATTTCCACAATAGGTCCTAATATATTTTTAGCTCTGGTATTTTAGAACGATTTTTTAAAAATAAGATAGACAGCTATAGCTAGTGAGCTGCCCACGGACGTTAACTTGCTCAGGTTTGCTATAGTAGCCATTTGAAGTGGTCTTCACCAAGCAATATTTTGACCATAGTTGGCTCTTCTTAGAAGCTATTTAGCTATTATAGCCCTCATCTGGATTTTTTTAAAAAGATTAGATATCTCTAAAAGATATTTGAAGTGATCTTCCACCAAAATATTTTTGAAAACGTAATGCTTTCATAAACTAGTTGAAGTGGTCCTCCCCTGGAAATTTTTGATATTTGAATAGCCTTACAAGCTATTTATATTGCTCCTCGCCCGATTTTTTCTGGCAGTCAAATGCCTCTAGAAGCTATTTGAAGTTGTCATCTACATCAAGTTTTTAAAATTGAATGCACCTAAAAGTAATTTGAAATTTGATTTAAGGCCAACTTTCAGCTCCATATTCGAGAACATCAGAGGATTTAAAATATATCCAAAAGGGGAGTGGCCGAGGGGGGGGCAAATTTATTGGGGATCAAATTCTTTCAAGGAATCAATTCCTCTCTACCCTTCCTTCAACTTTCACCGCCCCTGATGCCAGTAGATTGTAAAAGCTGGTATACGTGGACTGAATAGTGACGTAATAATCGATAATACCCGCTTTGGTGGCCACATGGTATTAGACGCTAATATTGCAGTAGACTAGATCAGTGGCTCCCAATTACCTACCAGTCAAGGACCCCCCAAGAGGTTCTTTGAGATCGGTGGACCACCCGTTTTTTCTAATCATTAGAATCTAATATAGTCTATGTATATAAAAAAGCACCCCCCATACATTTTAATAATTCATGTTGAAAAACCTAATAAACTGAGAATCAGGCACAGTAAATACGAATCGAATGTGTTTTTATAGACTTTTGTTTTTACACTAACTCTAGTTGTAATAGTAATAGTTAAAACAAAAAAAGTTAGTTAGACTAATATGAAAATTTATTAGTTATGAAAAAGTTCAAATGCATTCATTTGGGTCTAGTATTAGTGAGATAAGTGAAACCTCTTTTTTTTCCCACCACTTCTTGAAGATCAGGCTGAAGGTTGGACACACTAACTCGAAAATCCGAATGCGTGTCAAGTATACTTCTATCCTTGTTTTTCATGTAGCACTGCGTAGATGTGTGAGGAGGAGATGAAGCTTTTTATTGATTAAGATTAGGCCTACTGTTGATTTAATTATTATTTTAATATTTTATTTTGTTAGATTTTGGTGGTTGTCGCAGATCCCCTAGGAAAATCTCGTGGACCCCCAGGGGTACGTGGCCCACCTTTTGAGAACTAGACTGCCGATGACGGGGAGATAAAGGTTCGAATCTCAGTCCGGTATACTGTGGGTAGTTTTTCCAAAGTCGTTATCCATTCTACCTCCAGGCAAATGCGGTTACACTTCCTCTAAATATAATCTTCCTAGACCTTAAAACCATTAACGTAATTAGCACACTAGCGTATAAACCGAACGGGTAGTAAGACGGGGCTAAATTTACTAATGATAAAAAAAAATACTTGGCCTCGCCACACTGTTTACACTGAAATATAACTTCAGTGGTGTTCATGACTATTATGATAAGGGTATTAATATTTTTAGTCCCAGGCCCTTTGGAACATACCATTACACCCCTGTATACAGTTTACTAATGTAGTCTTGCCACCATGGACCAGTGAGTGTTTATATTTCAACGTCATCCTGCCGGCATAATTTGTTTCTGCGCATGTAATACTGTTCTAAGAGCTTCCACGGAAAGGATGTACGATTAGTACATTCGAGCGTCCTCTGGGAAAAGATGCATTAGTACTGGTTAATCTTTCCGCGAAATGAACTAAAGATTGATGTAATCCAAACACGCCACTATTATTATTACTATCCAGTTCTAAAACTGGGTACCTAGTCGTGAATCATTTGCTTATAAAACCACCCATGTTATTGTAGTTACGCTTCTCTCAGAAAAATATTCAACATATGATATCAAAATAATAACCACTTAATTAGATCTATAGTATTGTAGAAGTTCACTAGAAGTATCCATGTCTGACTAATGGTTATGACCACAAAACATTTTTGAATATAATCTAGTTGCGTTCAAGCTTTTTTAAAAAGATACATTACTTTACCATATTACCCTTCGCATCCCCTCCCTTTTAGTTGAGCCGTTAAATAACTCATATTTACTAAAACATATAGAATTTTAAAAATCAAACAATTGTAACTAGAATTGATCTAAAATATCCACCCCATCATTACCGGTTAAATTAAGTCGTTAATGACACTTATTCCAATTATATTAATATGAAAAAGCCATAGTTTGAAAACACTTTGTTTCAGCGTTTCTATATTATGTTCTTTCTTTAGTTTTTTTTTGTTGACAATTTCCTTGATTATTTTTTCCCCCCTTACATCAAACAATTTGTGGTTTTCGCTTGTTCATCTTAAAAAACTTCAGAAAAATTTGTGCTGCATTGTTTTTACTATTTTTTTTATCACGCTTCCTCTTAACTTTTTACTTTTGAAATCTTACGGTTTTTTTTTTCATTTGAGGCGTTTACTTTTTTCTCTTAGTTAATATATTTCCAGAAACTGAAAAAAATCATTACGGAACTTCCTTACTCATATTATTTGATTGTCATCATATCAAAGCTACAGAGGACTACGTCATTCGAATTAAATAAAAAATAAGAGTGGCATGGATTTTTCAGAAAACACTGATAATCCAATTACATTACAAAATAACATTTCCTTAACAAATATATATATTACCCATTTCGGTGTCCGCGTGGTCTAACGCACTACCCTTGAGGTGGACTAGACTTCCGATGACGGGGAGATCAAGGTTCGAATTTTGGTCAGGTGTAACTGAGGCTGATTTTTCCAAAATGGTTTCCTACTCTCTTTCCACGCAAATGCGGGTGAAATTCCTCTAAATGTAGCCTTCCTGATCCCTAGAATCAGTAACCTTACTAGTATATGAGTGAATAACCCGAATGGGTAGTAAGACGTGGTGTTAAAAAAAAGCTTATTTATAAAAAAATAATTCGTGAGGTCAAAATGGATCTCTCAAAGCTCTACCATTTAATGGGTAGATTAGTTCACACGTAACCGAAAAATTAAAATTTAAAACAAAACCGGTTGGATGAACGGATAGACAGGGCACGAATAATCGAGAGGTTACTGTACCCCATTTTGATGTGATTATGGTAATAAGGAATTACCGCGATTACTAGTAACGTTTGTGTCGGTCTTGCATAAATCGGCTCATTTGGTACGTATTGACACCGAAGGGCTTTGGGGTGTTAGTAATGAAGGTCTTGTCGCTCGCGAACATTCGGTGTGGAGACCCGATCATGAAAAGAGAAGAGAGGGACGAGGAAGATTAATATGAAGCAGGAGATTACCTGGGAGAACATCAACAAGAAAGGAGCTATATAGGAACACGCATGTGAGGTACGACACATGCCTGGAGGATATAAATAGGGACACAAATGGGAGCATACATTTGAAGCAGGATATATCTGGAGGATATACCAGTAAATAGGGACGTAAATGGTAACACACATGTGAAGCAGAATATAATTATCTGGAGGATATACACAGGGATATAAATGTAAACACATGTATGAAGCATGTTATAAAATTGTAGGATTGATACTGTAGAATAACTGGGAGCATATGTGAAGCAGGAAATGTACTTGGAGGGTAAATACTGCAGAATAACTAGGAACATATTTGAAGCAGGAAATGTACTTGGAGGGTAAATACTGCAGAATAACTAGGAACACATTTGAAGCAGGAAATGTACTCGGAGGATAAATACTGCAGAATAACTAGGAACACATTTGAAGCAGGAAATTTACTCGGAGGATAAATACTGCAGAATAACTAAGAACACATTTGAAGCAGGAAATGTACTTGTAGGATAAATACTGCAGAATAACTAGGAACACATTTGAAGCAGGAAATGTACTTGTAGGATAAATACTGCAGAATAACTAGGATCACATTTTAAGTAAGAAATGTACTCGGAGGATAAATACTGCAGAATAGCTAGGAACACATTTGAAGCAGGAAATGTACTCGGAGGATAAAAACTGCAGAATAACTAGGAACACATTTGAAGCAGGAAATGTACTTGGAGGATAAATACTGCAGAATAGCTAGGAACACATTTGAAGCAGGAAATGAACTTGGAGGATAAATACTGCAGAATAGCTAGGAACATATTTGAAGTAAGAAATGTAGTTGGAGAGTTAATACCGTAGAAGAATTAAGAACACACTTGAACCAGGAGATGTAGTTGGAGGATAAACACCGTAGAGTATCTAAGAATACAAATGAAGCAGGAAATATATTTGGAGGACATTGTGGAAGAGAACCAAGAACATATTATAAAGATATTAAACATGTTTAACTGAAAACAAGAAAATGTTCATCGCATCTAACATTATTTTACTGCAGACCAAATTTGTTGCTGTAGCAACGATATTCTACTTGACATTTTTTTACTACAACTTCTTTAATTAATCAGTTTTAACAAAAAAAAACTTAACATAAACATGCTTATTTGTAATTTAAAATCAAAATGTTAGTAGTCACGTGTATATTTTTTGTGCTCATTGCTTCAATATTTCGTGCGATAAGTTTATTTCTCTCTCGTCTATAACCTCCTTGGAACCTGACAACCAACCAACCAGTTGACGCAGGATTCAGAACATTCGAGGGATGGGACTATTCACAGGGTAAAAGCTTGCTTGATGGTGGACCACAAAACCCTTTATCTGCCTGCCTGCCAGCTCCCCTAAAACCACGTGTATCTCAGGATCAGTCCACGTGTATCGCGCGCATGGTAAGCCGAGCTGTCATCAAACGTCTACTGGGATAGAAAAGGTGCCAAGTCAACGGATGAAATACATGTCACTTATTTCGTTAGAAATAAAAAACAGTACGGTGCAATGAGCAGACTTTCTCGCTTCTTTTTTTTTTGCTAAATAAAACATATACTTTTTTTAGCACCGCTTCTTACTACCCGTTCAGGCTATACGCTTATGTACTTTTTTTTTAGCACCGCATCTTACTACCCGTTCGGGTTATACGCTTAAGTACTAATTACATTAATGGATTAGGAATTGGTAAGGTTGAATTTTAGAGGAAGTGAACCCGCATTTGCGTGGAGGGATAGTGGAAAACCATTTAGGAAATACCACCCCCAGTTCACCTGAGTGAGATTCGAACCTCTATCTCCCCGTCCTCGGTGGTCTAGCTCAACACGACTGGCGCGTTAGCCAACTACTCCACCGAGGCGGGTCCTGTGATAATTACGTTAATGGTTTTAGAGGTAAGGAAGGTTATATTTATAGCATTTTATTGCATTTGTGTAGTGGGAGGGGGGGAATATTTTAGGGAAAAACACCCTTAGTACACCCAGCTGATATTCGAACGTCAATTTCACAGTAAATAGCAGTCAAGTCTACTGCGAGAGTGGCGCGTTAGACTAAGCGGGCGAGAGTGCTTATTGCAGGATAAGAAGTGAATAACTGGCTCCAGCATTGTTGTAGGTTATTTTCAGCTGGTCATTCAAGTGAGTATTTGTTATTTGTTATCTCAAGCACTTCTCTGACTTGAACTAAATGCGAAAATGTTGATTCACAACATTAGGTTGAGCCGAAATAATACAGTATATGTCGAGCATGTTAACTCATTTTTGAATAATCAATAGCGTTCTTCCCTATTTCAGTATGTTGTCTTCTGAGAGCTTAATCAACTTTATTTGTAAATTTTCAGGTACACTAGACAGCAACCAGATTTTGCTATAAAGTCAGTTTTAGTGTGAGATCATATTTCTCAAAAATTTTAAGGTAGGGATGCGGGTAACGTGAGAAAAGCCCAGGTTTTTTTTGAAGATTTATAGCTAAATATTATTTAGCCAAAAATAAATAAAACATTTAACTTCAGTAGAAACATATGAGTTTAATTTACTTTATAAGGTGATATCAACAGTTGTTGATTATCTGTCGTAAGCATAGCGGCATTAGATGACAAACTTTTTAAATGAGGAGAAAAGGTGGTCATTTAATTGTAGGAAATCCTTGACAGATATTCAACAACTATTGAGGTTACCGTGTGAAGAAAATTATTATTTATGTTTGTAATGAAGCAATAATAGATTTATTTAAAAAAAGTTTTGATATAAATCTGCAAAAAAAACTTACATTTACTCACGTTCCATGCACTTCCACCTTAAACCTATTATTCCATTCTTCGATAAATTAGTCCAAGACACTGCTGTATTCAATGATACCACAATTTATCAAGGTTTTATTAGTGCACGTTTCTTCAACTTCTTTCGTCAGTTGTCGATTCAAGAAAACATTCTGATGAACTTAAAGGTTTAGAAAAAAAAGTTAAAAAAAACCAACTTCTTTCTTCTGATTGCCAAACCCTTCCTTCACCTCTGACAAGACGTGTATTAATCACAACTTGTGAATGTGAGGAATGCCAGGCCTCCACCGTGGTTCGAATCCCACATTAAACTGTAGGTCCTCCATTTCATCTCACAATCACCCTACCATCACACATTAGCTTAAGTGCGTACAACTCGAACGGGTAGTAAGACGCGGTGCTAATAATAATAATAATAATAATAATAATAATAATAATAATAATAATAATAATAATAATCTTCATAAATGTTTGAATATTATGCCACATTTCATATAACGATTTAGTTCTGCCTTGCAAACATTTATCTGGGTTTTTTTTTTACATTAAGTCATATAAAAATGCAGCATTTCTGCAAAAATCCTATTTAGAAAATTAATAAAGTTTATTTTGATCCACTTAAAAGCTAGTATACTGGTTTGCGTAATGCTAGAATTTTTTTTCTATAACTCTTTCCTGTGACAGCCAGCGTAATTTATAATCATAAGGAAGATACACATTTTAAGTTTGTTCATGAGTTTAAAGCGTATTGCGAAACTGGCGATATCATTAATAGTTTGCTCGAATGTAGTTAAGAATAACCATAACTTTACATAATGTGTCCTTTAAAAGAGTATATTTGGCACAAAAATACTTTTGATGTGATATAAAATGAAATTAAATAAAGTTAGCAGAACTTTGTATTTCTTTTTGTAACAATGCAACAAATCCTTCATGTTTTCGTCTCTCATAGAAGGAGCACTATGTGTACATCCTTATAATCACAATCATCATCAACATCAACATCATCATCATCAACATCAACATCATCATAATCAACATCATCATAATAATCATCATCATCCACAGTTTTCTGCCACTGACAGAGTCTGTCTCGAACACAAGCCTCTCCATTTACTTCTGTCCTCCCACCACCTTTCTTCCTCCCCTTCAGCCCCCCCTCTCCTCAACACACTCCTCCGCACACCCTTTATCCACCTGTCCCTGGGTCTTCCTCTTATCCTCTTGCCCGCCACCTCCGTTTCGAGCATCCTCTATGGAATCCTACCTTCTTCCATCCTCTTCACATGTCCACACCACCTCAATCTCGCCTTCTCTATCCTATCTTGCTAGGTGAAGGGGGGAGGGGAGGAGGGAGGGAGCTACTCCTTCACTCTCTCTGTATATAAACTTACTAAATTACACAAATTCAGCTTTGTTTCCTGAATTTTAGCTTTAAAAGCACTTTAAGAACGTCAATTATCCGTGTTCTACTTAAGAGAGTAGCCAAAGCTATTAGTTACTCATAACATTAAAAATCTGCAGTTATAATGCGTATAAAAAATAAAACTTTTGATAAGTCAGTTATATCAGTGGGCTCATTTAGGGCAGTCAAAAAATAATTATCTTCATTTTGACAAATATTAAAGGCATTTCAGTAATATTGACAGCTAATAGATGCTGTCGTTCGTTTGTAGTCCTTTGTGAACGTGGAAATTGTTTGTAATTTTGTTAACTTTATTTGAATCCAGACATGCTGAAACTACAACGATGCATTGTTTTATGATCTACATCACTGTTTGACTTACATTTTCACCCAAGTATATATTCTACTTTGTAATTTTATTTGGTAATTTAATTACTTCGTCCTACAGTCACTTGAAATAATTGTTTTATTCAAGTTTTATATTCAAAAGTATAGATTTTCTTGGTTCTCCTCAAAATGTTGTATATGTATGGAACTTATGGATACCATAATTCCGATGCGCAGTGTATCTCTTCCCTGTTGAAATCACTTTGTCACAAAATAAAAATCACATTTTATTTTTGAACTTATAATATATAATACTGCCGCCCCCATTCTTCATTGAATACGCTATTCTTCACATTGATATTTCTTTTATTTTTATTTAACATCTTTGAGCAATCAAATAAAATGTACAGTAACAAGTAAACGTATTAAATTAAAAATATTCTACTCGTTCAGCTCGTTATAAAAGATAATACATACAACAGGATCAAAACATAGCAACACAGGTCCGAAATTAGACCGAAGTTTCCGAATGAAACGGTCGTTGCATCCAGCGCTCGTAGTGATCTTTAGCGGCAAATTAATAATATGATACTGCACCAACCATAAATAGATGGATAGAGATATGGATAGAAATATCGGTTAGAAGGTTAATTTTTACTTTCTCTCTATCTTACAGGTAGATAAAGTATGGTGATCGTCAAAAAATTCGAACTCGAGATTTTGATGAATTTTAACGTTTCATGACTTCCTGAATCCGAAAAAGTGGTTTTTGAATTTCCGTCTGTCTGTCTGTCTGTCTGTCTGTACCTCCAACTAGAGCCTAAACTATTTTACCGATTGAGCTGAAACTTGATATCTAGGGTTTTCATAGGGTTGCCCCGAGGGGTTTTTGGAATTGGATATCTACCCCTAAAATTAAGGGTAGTTTACTGAAGGGAAAAAAGAGAAAAAGTCGATTTTCTCAAAATCGGCTCTAACGATTTTGATTAAATTTCATTTATGAACATTAATAAATATTCCAAACAAAATGGCTACTCTCAATATTTCGGCAAAATGGCTTTAAGGGCTCCGGTCTGATGCGTAAATTAACATTTTTTATAATAGCTCCGAAACTATTTGAGATATGAAATTACTTAGCATTACAAATATGTATATATATTTATAATACAGATATTTTATCCGAAACATATTTTTATAAAATCAATAACTTTCAATCTATACGCAATTATTGGAATTTTTTTAACTTTTTGGACATTAAAGTTTAAGTATTGCGACCGTTAAAAAAAACTAACCTGAAATGTTGATGGATGTCGACGTCTCATGACCCCCCGAACCCTAAAAAATAGTCTTTGCAATGCCGTCTGTCTGTGTGTCTATAAAAACTTAAAATTAAGGGTAGTTTACTGAAGGGCGAAAAGAGAAAAATTTGGTTTTCTCAAAATCTGCTCAAACGATTTTGATTAAAATTCGTATCTAGGCGTTGATTAAGATTATAAATAAACTGGCTATTTTCATTTTTCTATGAAAATGATTTTTAGGGTACATTACAGAAGCGTTAATTTCCGTATCTCCACAACTATTGGAGAAACTAAACAACTTATCATTGCAAAATTGTAGGACTATTAGAAATAAAAAACTTTTATTTGACATATATTTTTATAAAAGCAACAGTTTCTGAGATATTTGCAAATATATTAATACAATTTTGTGAGCTTTAGTTGTAAACATATACTACTTAAGTCTTAACGCAATAATTCTCCAATGCCATAGAGTAATTAAATATAAGTATCTAAAAAAGTATGTTATTTTTCCTTAAATCTCTTAGGAGAAATGTTTGCATAGCAATGATCTATCTCCATTTTAGACTCAATAGTCAATATTTACATTTTTTATTGGTCAAAATGTATAAATGAATAATTAAATATCAATGCGATGACTTGAAGATCTGCAACACCTTATAAAATGTTAAAATTTTAACCAGAAATCGAAATTTTAATACGAAGTGTGGACCCTTGTGGAAGACATTAAACTGTTTGAAATGTTCTTAGGTGGACAAAGATGCGCCTCTTTTCTCATTGATTATATATCATTGTATATTATTTTATGCGTGTTCTTGGAGTGGTGATGATACAATGTACATTATTCCGTTCAGAAATCTTACGAATTTATAGAAAGAGAGAGAAAGTCTGTGCGGTGCGCCGTACCATTTATTTTATATTTATTATTAGGTACTATCCAACACTTTATCTCAGTCGGTAGTAGCCTGTCTGCATACTGAGCTAAGAGTCTTGTGTTTGATTCCCTGCATGGACAAAAAGTTATCATTGGTGAAAAGTGTGTTTACCCTTTCACATTGATAAATTAACGGCCGATGACTGGATGTTGTGCCTGTCCTAGTCTTAAGCTAAATTATAAGGGATATGTAGCTAGGACAGACCTAGCAAGCCGGTAGTGGAAAATATATGGCTTGAATACAAAACTGCCATATGCTCGAAACAGTAATGGATGTTATTTTATTATTAGATATTATGTCTTACGAAAGGTCCATTTCTTTTGTCAGAGAACTTAGACCACCATATCGCCCTGTCCTCTGCCTCCTCTTACAGCTTCCAGAATGTTCTTCTATATTTCAAGTCATCCAATATTTGAACCCTCCTTCCTAATCTCCTCTTTCCCTCATCCTCTAATAATAGGCCATAAAATAATGTTTTTTAATTGTAACTAGTTAAAATAATTGCCGTTTTAGAATTTATAGTCTAGTAAACGATGAAGATACATAACTGACAAAATATTCGAAAAAGTCGCTCCAAACATTTAAAAAGGCCGCAGGTGTTCCCACCATTGATTCAGACCATTCGACCATCTCAAAAGGCCGCAGGTGTTCCCATCACTGATTCAGACCATTCGACCATCTCAAAAGACCGCAGGTGTCCCCACCTCTGACTCAGACCATTCGACCATCTCAAGAGGCCGCAGGTGTCCCCATCTCTGACTCAGACCATTCGATCATCTCAAAAGGCCGCAGGTGTTCCCATCACTGATTCAGACCATTCGACCATCTCAAAAGACTGCAGGTGTTCCCACCACTGATTCAGACCATTCGACCATCTCAAAAGGACGCAGGTGTCCCCATCCTTGACTAAGACCATTAAACCACCGAAGCGGGTTACTTGAGTGACTATAAATAGAAGAATACAGCCCGTACAGTGTAGCTTAAAAATAATCAAACACGTAGCCCAGTTGTTGTTTTTGTGTGCACCTTACTCAACTGGACTATCTGTATTTAATTACAATAATAGCGGAAGAGATGTGTACCCCCGTTTGGGTGGAAGAAAAGTGGGAAAGGTTTTAATAAAATAAAACACCTTCAGCACGCCTGACCTGGTTTTGAACCCAGACCTCTCCGTTTCCTAAAAAACCAAGACTAGACAATTCTAATATTTAGTACACATATGTTCACCGCTCACAGGATATTAAATGAACTTCCGACTTAATAAACATGATTTAATAAATCATTTAAACTTATAATTTATATGTTTGGGCTCGAATAACGACCTGGGTCTACTTGGGCGGGTGGCAGTGGGGGGGGGGAGGGTAAATATCCTCAACTGTTAATATCCAGAGTGTTAAATGTTCAATTTTTGTTTCAACTTATAGGATTTTCCCTGACTGAATTTACAAAACGATAATATATTATTTATTATGAGTTTTCTTTAATCTATCGAATGTTATTTCTAATAAATCGCTTGCCAACAGTGATGGATCTGATGACCAAAAAAAAAAGGATATTAAGCTAAACTTGGATGTTCGTGACTATATGGAATTATTTATATTACTTCCTTTCATCTTTGTCAACACAAACATTGTACACTCCGTTTAGCCTGAAAGGTAGTGTGCTACTTTACTTGGTTCTACTTGATAAACATTTATAAATTTTATAGATTTTTGATTGGACAATTTAGGTAGAAAAATACCAGATCATTGGATCCCATGGGGAGAGCAACTATTCGTAAGGGCTTTGATTATGATATTGAAGGATGAATATATCTGATCCACAGTAGTCCGGGATTCAACCACCAGGCGCTGTACCTGCTTCATGGGTGTTAGAAAAGAACAATTGTTATTGTTTAGTGGAACTAGTTTGATAAGTTTTCTTCTGTCAACGTCCTTTGTATAAATTAAACTAAAGAATAAACTTCTAAAACTTGGGATATCTCCATTGTATTCGTAACTTCTAAACAGTTGAAAGATTTGCAAAAAAAAAAAAAAAAAGAAAATTGAAAATTTTCGTATAAAAAAAATGTTTTGTGCCACATCTACAGCTCTTCTATGGAAAAGGTTATAAGCTATGCTATAATATAGCTTATAAGTAAGGGGTATAGTGTATTTTGTTAATCAAGTGTTACTACTTGTAGTTGATAATTACTCTAATCGAGTAGGGATGAGGAAGTATCTTAAAGGAAATTTGAATTTTCAATTTTGAATAGCTACAATATGTATCAATTACGTCTACTACTTCAAGATACAGTTCATAATTATTAAGTTTGTCTCTGTAGTTCATATTTATTGGCTAGAAGATTAACAGAATTTCTAAATAAAATAAATCAATTTTATTAAATCGGATTAAGAAATTCCCGAAGTATTCCTTTAGGATATAATTAATAGTTGGCGATATTGTTCCTGAATACAATATTAATCGGTCCAGTGGTGCCAACCATTATTTTTATAAAAGGTTGGATAAGCCAATTTGTCGTTCAAATGATAGCACACAGCTTTGCTTTTTGAAATGGTTAAACCTTTAAAACTAGTATATAATTCATATTATGATCATTTATTTCCTGCGTTTCATTTTAACAGGGCCAATGTTGACAGTAATATATTGTTGTCAAATATTGATCTTAAGAGAAGGCCTACTGTTTAAGAGATTAAAAAAAAAGAATAAACTATCTTGTAGTTTCTAAGAACTTAAATGCTCCCATTTTCTTACGAATGTACTGTACATCTCTGACAGCTTGAAAATATTACTATTTTCTACCTTCACTTATTCATATATTGTTAAGTCATGTTATATTTAGCTGTTCTTTTGATATATAATTTAAATATCCATAAAATAACATTACAATAGTAGAATGTTAATAAGAGAGGCCAGTTTTTTATTGCCTAAAGAGTGTCAAAAATGACCAATAAAATTACACAAAACATTTGAAAATAATTTAAATTGATAAAAAAAAATATCAAAAAATTTGAACAGAACTCGCAATGAATGCAAAAAAATCAACCAAACCCCACTTAATAAATATAAACTAATATGTATGTATAATTATATACGTGCATGTTTGTAATGCATGTTTATTTGGTAATGGTTTTTAATTGCTTATAATAGGATTATATATATATATATACCAGAAAACCCTTACGAAACTTTCGCACATTCAAACTTTCCCTCCCCTCCACAAAAAAAATTAGTCTCTTGGGTTGTTGAAATTAAATACTCAGCGAAGTGTATACACAAAATAGCAAAGAAAGTTTATTTTCGGTAATTTATACAAAAATATTGTTAGATTTTTCTTTTAACTTAAATTTTAAACAAACAATGTGTTTTAACGTACAAACTAAGTATGCTATGTCAGAAGTCGGTAAAAAAAATCCTATTCACTGATTTCTTATTCATCGCTATAGGCTTTGTATTAGTTGAGAAAAAGGGATTTTGACAACATAAATAATATTTAGGATTATTATATATACAAATATAAATATATATTTTATATATATTATATATTATTACATATTATATATAAAATGTATATGTTTATTTATTAATGATTTTTCATTGTTTATAATAGGATTATATAATTATATATAAATAAAGCAATAAAATAATCAATGAAAAACCATTGATAAGGAAACATGTATTACGGTTAAATTACCATTGATTTACAAATTTTTGGTTAAGTAATATTAGCTACCCCTCCCACAACCACCTTTTAGGCTTACTAGTAGGGACTACTAGGAAGGTATATTTTCCAACCAAAAACCTCTAATATTAATATGTATGGCATTTCAACATAATAAATGTCTAAAAATGACCAAACAGTGACATAAATCAAGAAAAAATAACCTAAAATCCAAAATGACTAAAAATGACCAGAAAATAACTTACTAAAATAATATACCTTTCTAAAATCAGGTGATCATGAAAATAGTTCATGTACAAATAATTATAGACTGGTGATGTACCAATAAAAAGATGATATGTTATCAAAATCCGCGCCCTAGTTATCACTGTTGACCATTCAAAGATATTTTTGTATTTATTAAAAGGTCTTTACTAGCATAATCCTACTATACCTATCACACGGAAAGGGTTAATGACCACTTTATCTACTACGACACAATTGCAACGTATAGTTTTTTTTTACCACTGTGGGCTATTAATTAATAAATTCTTTATAAGCGTTGTTATACCTGTTAATTACTTCCGTGTTGCATCAACCTGATGGAACGAGATGGGCTATCTTCGTAAATATCAGATTCATGGTTTGGCCATGCAGGCATTATTTTTAAATTCTATTACTTTTTTTGCAAGATATGAAAATGTAATAGACCATCCAGAAAAAATTGGTGTGAAAATTAGTTTACTTTGTGTACATTTACGTGGTTGGAATATTTCTTCGCATGTACCCAAGGTGATATAGGTGTTTGGTTGAGTTTAACATTTTTCTCGACCCCTCGGAGAAAGAAGTATTGTGATCGTAAGAATCTATCTCGAGATTTTGGTAAATATTGACGTTTAATGACTCCCTGAAACCGTAAAGGTGGTTTTATTTCGCGATGCCATCTGTATCTATGTTCGTCTGTGTGTCTGTATCTCGGCCTAAATATGAAACCATCTTACCGATCGGGCTAGATCTTTGGATTTAGGATTGTTGGAAGGTTCTCCAAATGAATTTTTGGAATTAAATATTCGACCCTAATATTAAGGGTATTTTACTAAAGAGCAATTTTCTCGAAATCCAATCAAGCGATTTTGAGTGAATTTTGTATCCAGGCACAGTTTATCATTATAAACAAAGTGGTTATTTTAATTTTCGCACTAAAATGAATTTGAGGGTACTTTATAAAAGCAGATATTTCCAATTTTATAAGTTCTTCACAACTATTTGAGATAATAAACAGCTGTGATACTATTAAAAATAAAAAATGTCCATACAAAATATATTTTTATAAAACCATAGTTTCTGTGCTATAAACAAATATACATTCCATGGAAATTCTTTTAAAAGGTGAAATTGATTTTTACTCTCTTTGGTGGACATAAATAATCTTAATTTTTTTTATTCGTATATTTTTGATTTTTCCATTGGCATACTAAATTCAATTTTTTTACCTTATTGAGGAGTTTTTTCTAATAGCCCTTTCCTACTACCTATTAATAAATTCCGAACTTTACAGCTTTTATGGTTATTAAAGAGTTGTTATTTTACAAACTTGGCAAATTCAAATTTTCTTCAAAGATGAAAAGAAGGTTTTGTAATAATTTTGAAAATATTTTAAGCTACTAACATCTCCTACTCCACATTTTTCAGTTCCCACAATCCCATTTTTAAGTTTTAAGTTTTATTTGATTATATTACATGGTTTATTTTCATGATGGTCAAATTTCAATTTTAAACCACAGTGAAATGTAATATTCTTTTTTAGTTGAATAAATGTTAAGTTCTGCAATTTCTTGGGCTTCAATTATGAAACTACCCACTTCAGTGGCCACATGGTCTAAGGTGCTAATCTCGCAGTAGACTAGACTGCCAATGACGGGGAGACTAAGATTCGAATTTCAGTCGGGTGTAATTAAATTTTTCCAAAATAGTTTTCCACTCTCCCTCCATGCAAATGTAGGTACACGTCCTATAAATATAACCTTCATCTTCCCTAAAACCATTAGTGTAATCAGTACATAAGTGTATAACCCGAACGTATAGTAAGACACAGTAATTTAAAGGAAGATCAAATTCGAAATGTTCGGACGTCATTCGAATATCTGGGAGGGTCTATTGACTTACATGTCAAACTTCCATTTTATATCACACCAAAAAGTGTTTTTATTATTAGTTTTAGAAATATTGAGGAGACCCCTTTTCCTCATTTACTGCTACTTAATTTTGAATTTTAAGGATCTCAAGGAATTTCAATTTTCTATCAGACAGAAAAGTAATTGTTTCTATAAGTTTTTGAAATTGTTAACACCCTCTCCCATTTAAACAACTCCTACTTATAAATTTTGAATATTAAGACGAATATGGCTATCTGGAGTTATCCTTCTACCTACCTGCTAAATTTAGATTTTCTACCAAACCTAAAGGTGTTTTTTTTTCTGCTTATAACTCACCACCTCCTGTTTACTAAAGTCCCAATTAAAATTTTTAAATTTTAAACCCTTAATATTTATTTGGGGTGATATTTTTACTTGCCTGCCGGGTGTCAGTTTTCTACCACTCTGGGAAGTAATTGTTTACTATTAGTAGTTTAAATTTTGACACCTCCCACTCCCTTTTCTACAATTCACTCTTAGAAATTTCAAAATTTAAGATTATTTTAGTTATCTGGAATTGTGTCTCAGCCTATCTGTCCAGTTTTAATTTTCTACCTCATCTTAAAAGATTATAGGCCCCACATTTTCAGGCGACCCATTTTGAAATTTCCAAGTTTTAATATTTTTTTTGGTTATATGAGACAATCCCACCCCCTTTCTTCCAAAATATTCAAGTTTCCAAACCCAGGGTTCAAGTAAATACGGTGATGATTGATTAAATGAGTACCACAACTTTCTGGTCCTACCACCCTATTATGGAAAGATATTTGAAAACCCTCAAAATAATCTCACTCAATTCTAAAGAAAAACCTTCATTTTAAATTTCAAAGTTCTATGTCAGCTGGTTAAAAATATATAGCGCTGAATTTGTAAAACTTTCAACCCCCAATTTTCACCCCTTGAAGGGTAATCTCACAAAACCCCATCTTTCCTTTTGCCAGGGGCCTAGCTAGTGAGTAAGTGAGTTGGTAGGTCAGTGAGTGGATTTTGTCTTTTATTATTTAGATGATTTAAAATATTTCCCAAGATAACAAATTTGAACCAAACAGTTAAAGCTATTTTTAAAATATTGAAATGTTGAAAATTATTTATCAGTAAATTACTCTTAAAAAATTTCCTCTGGTTCCTCCCAAAAATTATACACTTTTTTTTGTCATATCACTCCCCACCTGTGTTGAGGACTTTTTTGAAGAATTTTGAATTTTCAAGAATAACCCATTTGTTAACTACCCTTAACATTTTTTACTTCCCCCCCCCTTTCCAAAAGTAACCAGTGCTATTTGTCAGGTAAAACACTTCATAGAGATCCCTTTCAACCAAAATTGACAAAGCCATTTTAGAAAAATTTAGAACTTTTAAAAATTACTCTCATCAGTAAACTACCCTTAATTTTAGGACTAGGTTCAAAATAAAAAATATTTCCCGAAATACAGATATATAACATCTATTTTGACCAAATCCATCAAAACACTTAAGATCTATGCTCAAGGACAGACAGACATAGATACAGACAGAATAGCGAAATGTAATTTTTTTAGGTGCATAGGCACGATTCATCTTAATCTAAGATCCAAAATTTTGAAGATTACAATACTTTCTCTCCAGGTGAAAATATAAAAATGGTACTAAATAGATAAAGATAAAAATAATAAGACAAATCCGTGTAAAAATATCCATGGTTTTTACTTCTTAGCATCGCGTCTTACTTCCTGTTCAGGTTATTCGCCTATGTACTAATTACGTTAATGATCTGGGGGTGAGGAATATTGAATTCAAAGGAAGTGTAGCCGAATTTGCGTGGATGGATATTGAAAAACCATTTAGGAAAAAACACCCCAATACACCCAACCGGTATTTTAACCATGATCTCCCTGTTATTGGCAGCCCACTATATTGCGAGAGTAACGCCCTATACCATGCGGCCACCGAAGCAGGTAATATCCATCTTCTAACATAATAATGATGTGTATAGTTTACAATATATGCCCAAGCACATTGTTACTATTCTTGCTCTGCTCAGCAAAGCCCGACCCTTCTAGAAGGACCAATAACATTGCTATTCGTCGAGAAGGGGAAATAAAGCAGTTCTGTACACAGCCCGTAAAGTAATACTCCTGTCGCGTAGAAATACTCCTCTATTTTGAAGAGACCTATGGAGGCTTTCGAACACAAAGAGGTCATTAGCAGCAAAGCACGTGAGAACATTATAAAGGAGCCGTTCTCATTATTAATATAGCAATAAGAGGGTGTCGGGCCGGGGGCGGGAGGGGGTGTCACTTGATAGGTTCCAAAGGAAACTTCGCCTGAATTCGTCCTACAAGTTTCCTTTAATCCTATGTAGAGACTACTTTTGTCTCATTTGTAGCGAATACATGTCCACCAAGACATGGGAATTATATAGTAGGTATTTGTAGTTTACATTGAAATACACGTCATGTAATCGGTTTAGTTGTTTATTTAAAACTTATCAATAGAAAGGCTACGGTTTTAAATGGTTTTGTTGTGAAAAGTTTAACATATGGCTCTAATGAAAGCTAAGAAAAGTAAATATGACACAGTCATGAATGTATTCTCATATATATATATATATATATATAACAAAATTTTCAAAAATCACTTACCATAAAATCATCTTAAAATGAGTTTTTCTCCAAAATAAGTATAGAGTTTTTATTTAGCATCTAAAACACTCCACAGGTACTTATAGTGATTAAAATCGTTATTAATTTTAACACAATTTACAATGTTTAATTTATCATATCAACTCATGAAAATTTTCGACCTTGAGATTATGATCAATCTTTACGTTTTATGTGTACCCGAAACTAAAAAAAGTGGGTTTTAGAATTCTGTTCGTCCGTCTATCTGTTTGTTCCTGGCCACAAATTTGAATTGGTTTTATGGATTTAGTTCAAAATTGATATCCATATATTATATGGCGATACCTTAGGATGTTTTTTTAAAAACTATTTTGTCACTAGACCTTAAATTGAAGGTAGTTTATTGAAAATATATTTTTGAACATTTTCTTCTAATATATAATACAAAATCTTATAAAGTTTGTGCTATTGTGTCGTAACATTTACTTAGATAAGTCATCAGTAATCTACAAGTTGATTAATTTTTATGTTAAAACCAAGCACACATTGTTATTTACCATGTAACAAAATAGTCCTCGTTTACCAGATAATATATCCTAGGACAGAGGAATATAAATAAAAGGGTCAATTTCAGGCAAATGCACTAGAATTTGACTGGAGATAAAGTGGAGAACCCCAATGGGAAAAAATATATTGTACCAAGTAAAGCTGGTTGCCATCAAAGCTCTCTCTTCAAACTCTTGACTGTATGTGTGTAAATATCGAGGCTCAAATCTTGGTTGGGTATACTAAGGGTGTTTTTTTCAAAATAATTTTCCACTATTACTCCACGCAAATGTGGGTATATTTCCTTTTAAATATAACATTCCCAATCCCTAAAACCATTAGCTTTATTAGTACATAAGCGTGTAAACCAAACGGGTAGTAAGACACGGTGCTAAAAAAAAGTGTTTTAGCTTAGCGTCCTACTTTCCGTCCAATGTATGCTCATTTAATTATATTGAGTATATATGAGAAAGGCAGAATTTTGAAGAAATGTATCCGCATTTTCGTTTATGTATTTTTTTATGGAAAACCCTTTGGAAAAATCCTCAGTACACCCAGCTGGGATTCAAACTGTGACCACCATTTTCCAAGAAAACTAGATTAGGCCCTGATATTTAAGAGCGTTCCTCATAGCAGGCTCAACTCAGTTCTTGGCTCACGCGAGGTATGGGAGTAAAAGTTTAAGGACCTACGATATACCAGAGATGTGTGCAGTGCATTCGTATTTGAATGATTATTCGAAATTTTCCACGGTGACGATGGGGGACAAAGCGATAAAGTTTCTTGTTAATAATTACAGTATGTCCCTATTATGACAGAATGAAGATTTGTGCACAGTTCTTATCTGTGAAGCCATTATAAAATTGCCCAAAATACCTTTTCAATGCAGTTTTTATCCAAAAATCATTTACTATTTCGAGCCAACTCTTATCACAGATTTGATTGGTACATGATGAACAATCTTAATCCCTGGGAGAGCCGGTGGGGTTTGTATATTTATACAATTAATTTACCAAATTTTTCATATATCTTCACTTCCGTTCCCGATCAGGTTACCGTATATTTTCATTAAATGGGGGAAGGGTGATGAACGTATAATTTATAGGAAGTGCGATCTCATTTTAATGGAGGGAGGGTAATAAAACATCGGTTAAAAAAAACTTCTCAGTACATCTGGGTGGTATTTGAATCCTGGTATCACTGTCACCGACAAACAAGACAAAACTAAAGCTTTATTCATACGTTCGACAAATATAAATATCATAATCTGCTTGAGTGGCGCGGAATTAGCAACCTAGCAGAAATTGATGTTGGCCCATAATGCCTTGTAATATAAACTTAAAACAGATGGTTGTTAAAAAATATCAATTTCATAGGAGATAAACATATCTTTTAGATTATTGTCTTGATAAAAGTTTACTTATTAATGTGTTGTGTAAAGAAACAAACTGGATTGACCACATCCTTAGGAGGAACTGTCTTCTTCACGACGTCATTGAAGGAAAGAGGAGCTTAAGAAGAAGGAGAATTTAAATATTAGATAACTTGAAAGAAAGAATTACATTCTGAGAGCTGAAGGAGGAGGCAGAGGACAGGATGCATTGTCGATACAAGTTCATTGACAAAAGGAATGGACTTGTCGAAAGACAGAACACCACAAATAGCACACACAGAATGATAAAGAAACAAATCAACACAAAACGAGAATCACACACACGCATTTTATTTAAAGAGTTATTTCAAATAATCTCTTAACAATGGACAAAGCTGTCTGCTTGTATCTTACTTCGTATGCGTGTGCGCGTAGTGTGTTAGATGGTTTTGAAATTGTATTGGTTCTCCCAAGCAATTCTAATGGAGAAGCGCGGACAAAGCTAAGCTTGTCTCGACTGGTCCAGAAAGAACGACCCACGTAATTTCCGCTTGTTTCTTGTTATGGTTTTAGAGCTCGTCACGTGACCACATTTCAGTTCTGTCCTTGTTATTCGGAAGGAGGACGTGTGAATCCAACAGAAACTCCTTTGTTTGCGTTCCCGCCGTAGCGGATAGATTCATTTTTAAAAGTATTTATATAAATGCTAATGCTTGGGAAACCATCTGCATTTATTTGCGTGTTCGTTAATTTTTTTATTCATAGCCTTTGTTGTTTGGTCTCCATATGTTTGTATTCTGTCAATAAAATGTCAACACAGACGTTGCTAATTTCCGAGTGTAATAAAACCCCTACGCTACAAATATAGCAGCGTGAGATTGATCATATTGGCAACTAGACGTACAGTTCTGTTTCGCGCGTAGTATGCTTGGTAATTTAAGGGGTACCCATTGTACTGTACAGCAGTGCTACTCAAACTTTACCGTGTGGTGGACCGGTATATTTTTTTGGTGGCACCCAGGGACCGGTTTGGTGGAAAGTTAATAACTTGTGGAGTAGGTGTTAAAAGTATTTTTTTTTATGGAAACATAGTTTTATTTATATTAAATAAAAAACACTTGGGATGAATGAGGTTGTCTTTTTTTTGCACATTCTCTAAAGCAGTGTCTCTATTTTGGACAGTGCCACTCGTAATGGACAGTGAATATCGACTCTATTACGATGTTTCGTCTTAATTACACTCATAGTAGATAAATCAGTCTCGAAAAGGTAGGTTGTGGCAAATGGTAAAAGAGTTTTCATCGCAATTTCACAAAGATCTGGGAGTTCTGTTTTTCACTTATATCCAGAAGGAAGCAGGTGAAGTTGTACTTTGGAAATAATTTTTCAATACCTTATTAGCAATTAGGTCAGTCAGATTATCTTCCATGTTAACAGGAATCTCATCATTCCATGTCATAAATAGATATTGGATTCATCCAGTCCTTCTCCGTGGATCCTCCTCTTCAGGGAAATAGAAATCAAACCACTCTCCCAAGTTTGTCAAATGATGAAAAATTACATTGCGCAAAGATGTTGCGTCAAGAGCCTCACCTCCTTCGCTAATAGTTTCAGCCAAATGGTGAACATGTTCTTATTATCCCCTGAAACTCTAGTCTTCCGTGTTTTCAGCTTTCATTTCAATCCTTCTATCTTGTCAGCCATTGTAAAACCAGAGGACATTATTATTTGCATGGACTTGTTAAGTAAATTTTGAATGGAAATATAACTGTCAAATAGGCCAGTATAGCCATCCAATCCTTGTTTTGAAACAGTTTTGACCAAGTAGGGTATTTTCTTTTAGAAATTCAGAAAGGTCATTCCTCACCTCAAACACTCTCGACATAAATTTACTTCTTGACAGTTGACCAACGTACATCGGCATGCAATATTAGCTGTTTATAATCAGACCCCCATATCTTGGCATGGTGCCGCAAACAATCTCGAGCTTAAAGCGTTTGCTTTTACGTGGATAACAATTATTACCACTTCACTTAGCATGTTGTTCAGTTCGATCAACATTTTCTTTGTGGGGAAACTTTCTTTGTGAATAAAATAGTGTGTAGATTTTCATTCAGGTACCAATACCTTAATTTGGGCACCCCCTCCGGGATGTCTTCCTATCATTACTGCAACACCATCAGTACATACGCCTAAACAAAACTTAAGATCCAGTCTACATTTACCGAAACTGTAGTCGCTTAACACCCTGAAAAGTTCAAAGCTAGTTGTGTTTGTTGGTAGTGAAGCGGAAAAAAAACCCCTCTTTATTCAAATCACCTTCATACTCATAACGCACATACACCAACAAAATTACTATATTAGCCACATCGGTAGATTCATCAAGCCGCAAAGAAAAGTATTTTACAAATTTAACCTGCTCTATGAGCTGTTCTTCCATATCGTTAGCAAGATCATGAATTCTTCGAGCTATTGTATCAGTTGAGAGTAGAACCTGAGCAAATTTCTTCGCCACCATCTAATCTAATATTTCGAAGCATAAGTCATTAATACAACCCTTCACAAGGTCTTCGCATTTTGTGTATGGTTTTTTGCCTTAGCAACACGGAGGGCGACTTTATATGAGGTGAGCATAGCATTACTATTTGTGTGTGATGTATTAAATACATTTTTCTGTAGGGTTTTAAAATCAACACACTTTCTTTGAAAAAACTCTTTAAACTTTAAAGTCACATTTTGTGTTTGGTATTTAAATGCCATTTCAACTTTGAGGGCTTCATCACACCGTTAGACAAACGGTCTCCATAAATAACACATTGAGACTTTAATGTACCATCTCCACCATCATCCATGGCAATAAAACTGAATTGAATACAATAGGGATCATATTTACGAGTAAAGTAAGAGCGACATCTTTTGGACGATGATGTGGTTATTTTTTCTTCTGTTTTCATTGGTTTCACCAGCTGATCACCTGATTCAGAATAATCTGAAACAATTTGATGCTCTGTATTTAAAATGAATGATTGTTATTCAAACAAGATGTATTGTATTTTTAAACTGTTCGTTACTTGACATACAGCTTTTAAATTCATTTAACTTATAATAAAAATAACCTTTTGTCTTGGTTGCTGGTCACGGACCAGCTCCCACCAGCCCGCGGATCGGCACTGGTCCACGAACCACCATTTGAGTAGCAATGCTGTAGAATACAGAGCTTTTGTGATCACATTATAGCTTAAAAATACACAACAAAATTAAATTGAAAAAAATATTAGGGCATGGTTTAGTATTTCACATCCAATGCAATTAAAAGCGTGATAATCAACTCTCTACACCCATAAACAAAGTAGTAGAAAAACACTGAAAAAACTAAACCTTGTTATTTGAACATTTTAATTGGATTTGAGACATTTTTTCACAGTTTTACTCTAACTGACCGAGCGTAATGAGGCTTTGTTTTAACTTGAATATTTGGAATTTCATATCTCTGTGTGTCCGTCCTTTTTTGTGGTGATCTTTGTTTCACGATAATAATAATTATCAAATACGTTGACTAATTTGATGTAGATACGTTATATTCCACAACACCCTTCTCCCCCTCCTCACGTTATATTCAAACCTGGACAAACACGGTTCAGTTGATCTTTGGTGGTGAGTTGGGAGCTTCACCAGAAAGTTTATCTCCCCCTCTATATTCTAATCTTCCCTCTCCCACAGTTCAATTTATCAAACAACGAAAGCGTTTGTCAGCATAAGAAGTGACGTACGATGTTTGTTTGTTTGACTTTCAGTGGTCTAACTACATCCATCAGCGTCTACTGACCAAAGAGAGAGATCACTTCTTTACCGCTACAACCTCTCTCTTCTACATCCTGGTAAACATTTACCCCTCCCTCCCTCCCTCCCTTCACCCCTGTCTCACACGTGTAATCTCATGGACTATCGTTAGCTGTGATCTAAAGTAGCTAGTGTGTTTGAGAGCTGTTACAGCTTTAAAGTGTGTAGTAGGAGTGCATAGAAATACCCTTCTTATCGCGCAGTTTCAAATTTTATTAGATATACTTGTGTGTAGTCCGACACCTTAGCTCATTTGGTGGCATGTCTTCCTTTTGAGATATGGGTTGAAGAAACTAGTAGTTCTGTGAATGCTCTCTCCCTCCATGTTCTTATCGTTACTAGAAACTTACTAGTAGTTCCGTGAACAGTAGACCTCGCTCCCTCCATGTTCTTATCGTTACTAGAATCTTACTAGTAGTTCTGTGAACAGTAAGACCTCGCTCCCTCCTTGTTATTATTGTTACTACAGTCTTACTAGTAGTTCCGTGAATAATAGACCTCGCTCCATCCATGTTCTTATCGTTACTAGAATCTTACTAGTAGTTCTGTGAACAGTAGACCTCGCTCCCTCCATGTTATTATTGTTACTACAGTCTTACTAGTAGTTCCGTGAACAGTAGACCTCGCTCCCTCCATGTTCTTATCGTTACTAGAATCTTACTAGTAGTTCTGTGAACAGTAGACCTCACTCCCACCATGTTATTATCGTTACTAAAGTCTTACTAGTAGTTCCGTGAATAATAGACCTCGCTCCATCCATGTTATTATAATTACCTAGTATTAAGATTTCGCTTTGGATTTCAAGTTAAAATATCTCCCATATTTCTCCTTGGATTTGAGGCTAATATTTTTTCTTGGTGATTAAGTGAGATAGAAAACAAACTAGTACTATATTATATTAAAGCGAATAACCATGGTTTACGAGTTTTAAAACATCATTCTCTCAAGAAATGTCAACATTTTAAGAGCCCACCCAAGGCTCTTAATCGATTGCTTAAAATTATAAATCCAAATCACTTGCGATATGTTATTAGACGAAAAAAATTTGAGTAACCACTGTATTGAAACGGATAACCAGATTGAAAGATAGAAGGATAAACATTTCCTCATTGAAAATATCATGGGGTCAGCTTCAACCTGTATATCTGATAGAGATTCAAACCCCGACCCCTCATGACTGAGTCCAGTGCGAGCGTTTTATGGAACACTCAACACAAAGTGTATATAAAAATCAGAAGAAATGTTTATTTATTTGGAGAAATGCCTGCATTTTTTTTCCAGCTCTACTTAACTTGTTCTAATATAGATTATTAAAATAGTTTATTTTATAAGGAAAAAATGTACTAAACACAACTGTATCACATTTTACAAATAATATTTTATCATTTCTTTTTTAGTGCGAGTTTGTTAGTCAGTCCATTACTACGACGGCAGAACCATTTTCGTGTTATCAACTGTTGAGCGGTAAACTAGTAAGGGTCGTAAACTGTGAATCAACCCAATTCAATCCAATTCAATCATCCAACCCTTGGATATTTCATCTCTTGGGTGAAGGTGTAGGGTGGTGAGCAATGAATGTATGTCCTCCTCGAGTGGTGGCAAATGAACTGAAACACGTTAAGAGAGGAAATAGGAGTGGGTATTGGGTTATCCCCCACTGTTGACCTAGCTCAGTGTGAGTGAGGGGTTGGAGGAGAGGGGGGATAAGTTAGGGTATTAGGAGCGGCCGGCGCCAACAAGCTGACACGCCGCTTGACTGCTGAGAATATCCTATCTCCAATGATCTAGAAATACTTTTCGATAATCGAAAAGAGATTGGTTTTTATTCTAACCCTATTACTTATCTCTTTCACACCCTCTTAGTTTTATATAATAAAATATTTGTTTTTATATTAAAAGATCCTGTAAACGTCGCTGAAGCAAAATACAATAAAAAGAATGTTCAATAAATACGTATATTAAAAAAAATGTACGAATGCATATTAAATTATATTTTATTTGAGAGAAAATACTAAAATAGATTATGGCATATCACGAAAAGGTGACATATTTATTTGAACAAAAAATAAAAATTTTAATTTGGAATCTTTCGCTAAATCTTAATATATTTTCAGACTAAAGGGATTTAACCACCCTCATGGGGTAGAGATGATAAAGGTAAAATTCTGAGGAAATGTACCTGAATTTGCGTTATGAGATATTAGAAAACTATTTAGGAATAAGCACTCTTAAACACACCCAACCGGGATTAGAACCACAAACTCCCCGTCACCAGCAATTCAGATTATTTCGAGAGTGATTCTTTAGGCTTAGAGCATGTGACCACCGAATCGGGTGAGGTTTATATCTCGTGACCACAGATGAGTGTTTAATTCATTACAAATCATATTTTACTCACATTGTAAAATCGACTTGACATTCTTTTATATGATACATACAATAAGTATATATATATATATTAATAAGGTTTCTAATCAAGGAAAAGATACAGAAAAAATAGCATTGAACAAATAAAACAATCACAAAATGGCTTTACAATAAAAAGAAGATCACAGTTTACACTTTACTTTACTGCCACTGAGCAAAGTGGGCTGCCTCTTAAAGGAAATCGACCATTTCATTTCCAATAACTAGATTTCATTCTATCAGGTTTTTTTTAACCGTTGTAAAGTAAATAAAACGTTCTTAGCCTGGTTAAAACCAGGTCGTTCTCAATGACATTTCTCTTTTAGACAAAACTGCTGAGCGTTGATTAGTGACCTGCCTAAAAGAGAATTAAGATGAGTTAGTAAGCATCTCCAAATAATATTAAGGATGATCAAAGCAATCAGGCTAAGATGTGGGGTGGTCACTGGTTGCGTGTGGAAGATGACAGGTGAGTAAACCTTTTAGTAGGTAAACCAAACAATAGAAGACCCATTGGTAGGCCAAGACGTCAATGGGAGGTTAATGTAGAAAACAGATTTGAAGGATGTTGAGTGTCAGGTTAAGTAATGGTTGTAAGTGTATCAGGAGAGGGAAGAGGTGAGCTTACTTTCTAGTAGCCATAAAATTTCGAGTTTTGTTAAAGTGGGGGTGTAACATGTAAGATGAAACATCACTTAAAGATCACACAAAAAAAAAGATGGGTCTGGATAATTTTTTAAATGCTAGATGTCACGAAAACAAATCACATCAGTTTACGGATAATTCAGAAGTGTACATTTATAGCAGCTGACACTGTCATGTTGAATGTCAGTTATTATTGATGCAATATTTAGATACCGGTATAGGTTATGACATTTTTTTTTTAGCGTCGTGTCTTACAACCCGTTCGGGCTATACCTTTATGTACTAACTATGCTAATGGCTTTAGGGATTAAGAAGGTTGAAATAAAGGAAGTGTACCCACATTTGCGTAGAGGGAGGGTGGAAAACCACTTTCAGTAGGCCCGACCCGGATTTGAACCCTGTTCTCCCTGTAATCGGTAGACCAGTCAAACACGAGAGTGACGTCTTAGACCATTCGGCCACTGAAGTGGATCAATCTGCAGTTAATCACCCTTTGGGTTACAGACGAATAAGGTATAATTTAGAGGAAATACACCCACATTTGCGTGCCGTGAAATTGAAAACTATTTAGGAGATATAAACATCTTCAATACACCTAGCCGTGATTCAATCCCTGACCTCCCAGTCACCATAAAAAACAGACTTGACGAGCTTGTGTTTAGTCCGGGTGTCAAATCGGATATACTTAAGGTTGTTTTTACTCAAATGGATTTCCACTCTTCCCCCACGCAAATTTGGGTAACTTTCCTCTAAATTCAACTTACTCATCCCTATCACACTATGATAATTAGTAACCATGCGTATAACCCAATCGGGATTTAAGATGCTGTGCTAAAAATATTGTTTAGAAAATTTCAAGTGTAAAAATAATGTATCGATAGAACATAAGTCTGTCTTGCTCGAAAAACAAATTTATAAAAAAAAAACGCATCTTGGTAATATTTTTTCACAAACTTTGGAAACGATAGATCCTCGCGGAAAAGGGCGAAAGAAAAGAACAAAAAAAGAGAGAAATGGATGCATTTTCCCACGCATTAAACTACAGATTACGAACCCTCAAAACTTATTTTGCCTAAGGACCTTTACAGAAAATAGAGCGAAAGAGCACGAACCTAGAATTTTAATCACGCAATCAAACGCCGAGGCATTTCACAATTTCGTTGAGTGTGACAAACAAAATAAAAGAGAAAAGAGCTTGAAAGGCTGGTGTGGAAGTAACATGGTGTTTTTTATGGGGGTTGTATAAAGAATGAAAGGATATTTAACAGGAAATAGATTACGCTGTTAGAAAACTTATGTCTTTAAAAGGAAAGTCTTGTGAGCGTCTACCTGTTTCGGGGGTTTCAGTGGAAAAGGGAGGGGGGGGGAGATAAATTCGCGTGATTTATATCCCTTGGAAAATAAAGTATAAGGGGAAAGGTTTTTGAAATGGTGGTAGATGTTATAAAAACTTTCAATCGATAGAGGGTAAACATATAAATGATAAATTAAAATTCTCATGGATTAGAAGGACCTAAGAAAACTCAACGTTCACTTAAATATTGCAAAGAAATTCAAAATCTAATAGCTAGAAATAAAAATCCTAAAAGAAATTGCGCAGACAAATATCGCCTCAAGAATCATAAGATCAACATGGATAACGATAAGAAAAACAAAGGTTAGACCCGCTTCTATGACAGCATGATCTAACACGCTACTCTCGCAGTAGACTAGACTGCCGATGACAGGAAGAACGAGGTTAGAATCTCGGTAGGGTGTACTTAATGTGGTTATTCCAAAATGGTTTTCCACTCTACCTTCACGCAAATGCGGGTAAACCTCCTCTAAATATAACCTTTCTAATCCCTAAAACCGTAGCGTAATTATTATATAACTCTGTAGCCCGAAAGGTTAGTAAGACGTGGTTCTAGGGGAAAAAAAACACTCTTAGATGCTTCCTTCCTCATCCCTGCTCCATTAAAGTAATTAGCATAAAGGCGTAGAACCTGGACAGGTAGTAGGACGCTTGGATGGGTAGTAGGACGTGCTTAAAATAGTATGCATACACAAAGTAAAGGGATATTAACGACTTAATCTGAGAGCAATGTATAAGGAGGTAAAATTATAAAAAGTTCACCCACACACAATCGTGAAGAGGAGACTGAAAACCAACTTCAATTCACCCGGCTGGGATCTTAATCACAACCTCCCTGCCAACAGAGGCCAAGATGGGATTTAACCACAACCTCTCTGCCAACAGGAGTCAAGATGGGATTTAACCACAACCTCCCTGCCAACAGAAGCCAAAAAAGCAATACCGGTGTAATACCTTAGACCTTTCGGTCACAGATGACTGAGGCACATTAATCAAAAAAATATCTGAGTAGTTAAATTGTTACAGATGTCACAATCAAATGGCAATCATGGTTTCTTATAAATTTCGATCGTATGTTGAAACAAAAGTTTTAGATATTTAGTTTTAGATAGTTAGATATTTAACTTAAATATTTAAGTATAAAATCATTATTAGAACACGAACTTAGCCGAGGGCATCACACTTATCACCAAACTTTAAACCGTGCAACCGAGAGCAGTATACTTATCACTAAACTTTAAACCGTTCTTAACTGAGAGCAGTATACTTATCGCTAAATGAAAACCTTTCTTAACTGAGAGCAGTACAGTTATCACTAAATTTCCTTACTTAACTGAAAGCAGCACACTTATAACTAAACTTTAAACAGTTCTTAACTGTGAGCAGTACACTTATAGCTAAACTTTAAACCGTTCTTAGCTGAGAGAAGAACACTTATCACTAAACTTAAAACCGTTCTTAACTGAGAGCAGTACAGTTATAGCTAGACTTTAAACCGTTATTAACTGAGACCAGTACACTTATAGCTACACTTTAAACCATTCTTAACTGAGAGTAGTACACTTATCACTAAACTTAAAACCGTTCTTAACTGAAAGCAGCACACTTATAGCTAAACTTTAAACCATTCTTAACTGAGAGCAGTACACTTATAGCTAAACTTTAAACCGTTCTTAATTGAGAGCAGTACACTTATCACTAAACTTAAAACAGTTCTTAACTGAAAGCAGTACAGTTATCACTAAACTCCCTTACTCAACTGAAAGCAGCACACTTATCACTTAACTTCCTTACTTAGCCGAGGGCATCACATTTATCACTAAATTTTAAACCATGCAACCGAGAGCAGTACACTTATCACTAAACTTCCCTACTTAACCGAAGCACCACACTTATCACTAAACTTCAAACCCTAAAGCCAAAATTTCTTTTTGAGTACATATCTGAATTAATGTATATTTAATTATAGATGTAATTTAATCAGTGGTCGGTGTTAAATCAATATTGAGTAGCTTTTATAGAAATCAGTTTATGTTTAAATCCGTCATATTTAGTAAGATATTTCAAAATTGATAATCACATATCGAAGTTTTATTCTACATCAAAAATTTTTCGAAGATGAAAAGGGTATTGTAGGTTTAAAGGTCAAAGCGAAGGAGATTTTTACCTTCGATTTCGACATTTCAAAGTTTCACACACCTCTTTGTATTACAATAATTCATATAAAATAGTCAAATAATTAATTTATGACTCAATTATATGATACATAAAGTCTGTTCAGCGTAGGAATTGTTTTCTGAAAGGCCTTTTTCCCTACCAGAAATATTATATATATTAGGATATTGGTAGGTAAAAAGACCTTTCAGAGAGTAATTCCTACCGTGAATGGAGTATACATACCTAATCACGCCCTACCCTTACGGGGTAGGCAAGAAACTGTGCATTTATCTCATAAAACAACAACTCTGTACTTAATCCATCCCCACTAACTTTCTCCACACACTTCCTTAATTTTTCATGCTCCCTTAGCTCGACAGCATCCATACACCGAGTCATGGATGCTCTTTTTTATTCCTACAACTCTAATGTTTTTCTTTTTTACAACACATTTGTATACCGTATTTAGCCACGTCTTACATGGCCTAACCCTTCCTTTTGATCCCCACACTCTACCTTCATATATTTGCTTCGTCCCTCGATCCACACTCATCCTCTCAACATGCCCAAACTAAAGTAAGACGCTTATTTAACATTTACCTATTGGATCCCCTTCCAATTATTATATAATATCTTTTTACTTTCTCTCGACACCTCAGAGAAAAAGTTTTGTGGTCATCAAAAAAATTTAACTCGCGATTTTTATAAATGTTGACGTTTCGTGATCCCTGAAACAAAAAAAGTAGTTTACGCAATACCATCTGTCTGTCTCTCTGTACCTCGGGCTAGAGCCGAAACTATTTTACCAATTGGGCTAAAACTTGGTATTTGAGGTTTTCATAAGTTTCCCCCGCGTGGTTTTTGGATTTAGACATCAAACCTTTAAATTAAAGGGTATTTTACTGAAAGGCAAAAAGAGAAAAATCGATTTACTCAAAATTAGCTCTAATGATTTTGATTAAATTTTGTATATAGACACTGTTTATCACTATAAACAAGATGGAATTACACATTTTCTTATGAAAATGACTTTGTAAGTAATTTACAAGAGGGAAATTTTCCAATTTTCATCATTTCTCCACAAATATTTGAGATAAGAAATAACTTATTATTGTAAAACTGTAGTACTATTGAAGATAAAAATCTTTTATTTGAAATATATTTTTTATAAAACTAATCATTTCTGAGCTATAAGCAAATATATATATTTTTTAATTCGGGTCTTTGAAAATGAATTTGATTCTTATGCTCTTTGGTGGGCAAAGATGTTTCGCTTTTCTCAATTTTTTATGTAACATTGACCTTAGTCCCTAATGTCATAAAGTGAGTAGTTAACAGGGTATATTATTTCATTCATGATCTTTGGTGTAGTGTTTCTACAACAATGTGTATACCTGTTATTTCGTTTCCTAAATTATACGAGTTTTTAGTAAATGTCTATTTTATGATAAAAGCGAGAGAAAGTCTGTGAGATGTGACGTACCATTTATTTATTTGATGTTTTTAAAAGGTGCATTTTAATAAAATATGGTACTATTTCAAATTTCTGGAAGGAAATAGAGGACTAATGCCCCCACCACCCCAGGACCTAACTCCCCTTGGTAACATGCAGGTATGCACTTTACGTGGAAGAAGATTATGGATTCATATATATTTAACAGGTGAAAAGAAATTGACAAAGGTTTGGATTGTCGTAAATAATTAGAACAAGAGTCACACATAAATGATCTGCAGACTCATTTGTTACAGTTTTTTCTTTTAGGAACCCAAACACATCGACCAACTAGTGTTATCAGCCAGATAAAGTTGATAAGATTAAACGATTGATTGGCATGAATTGACGCCGTGTTGTTGACAGCGTGTTTGATGTCGGTATCGTCAATTTGCCTGGAAAGTCTGACTCAGAACTATTAATATTTACTTAGTGTGATCCCTTTATGGCTCGCTTTAAATTAGAATATTTGACTGAATTTAACAAAGAGAGGCAATATTCTTTAGTTAAAAAAAATATAATGGCGTTAGTCCACAATCTAGACATACAAACCGAACGATCGTCATCTCTTGGCGAAAATAGTGCCAACTACCGTGGATAGAGGTGGCATGTGGTCAGAATCTCTTTAGTTAAATTAATAAGACCTAAATATGTATGGTTTTGCTTTAATTAGTTTTATTTGAGTAACTATGATTTTATAAATGTTATTTGTTTTCATTTTAACTCTCTGTGTGGAACATTAGGCTGCAACAAATATTCACTACTTCAGCAATTCCTTGTTGCAGTTTCTGTGATATATTTATTTCAGCTAGAGCTGGATATCATCCCACCCAACCATGGATTTCTACAATCGAGCGAGAAAGAACCTACAAATTTTGCTGGCAAAATACCTTCACATTCCTTCCAGGGTTATTTTACATGCCACAATCGACATGGAGCTGACGGCTTCACTTCCCCTCCGAAGGAAGTTGTGCTACGTATATTTTTTCTCTCAGTAAAGATCCGTTGACCTATGCTGGGTTTGAGCCCATGATCATCAGATCCTGATATATATATATATGTAGCACTTTACCTCAAGACCACCTAAATTAACACTTACAAATATTATGCTGATATCTAAAACTTGTGTATTTCGTGACGTTTGTCTCTTTCTCTAAATAGAGTGACTGACAGGTCTTGCTGTGAAGTTTTGTAGTTACTGTAAAATATAAATGAAATAATTTACATATATATTCATAAAAACTATTAGATAGGCGCTAAAAAAAAGATTCTTCATATTTTCAATACAGGTATTATCAAAGAGTTAATCAAAATGTTAGGGTAGAGATAAGAAGCTTAGAGAAAATGCGTTCATATTAGCGTGGTAAGAGGATTAAGTAGAGATTCAACATGGAAAATCACCCTCATTGGACCTGGTCAGTCAACGGCAACCATGTACTGTACAATACTCATTCAAACGTTTTACACTGAACATAAGGGTTCGGCCAGACTGGCAAGCGTGCTAGCGAGCGCGTGATTAGCAGATAGCTCTCGATAGTTGTTGACGAGGAGGCAAAGGTTCGAATCTTGGCTCAGTGAACTGAGGGTGGATTTTTGACAAGTGATTTATTGTTGTGGTTTTCCCATCCTCTCTCCACACTAATGGTGATTATTATTTGCAAAGGCCCCTACTTTGATTATAATATTGAAGTATTTTAACATAATATATATTAGTTTTACATCTATATATATGCAGTTCACCGATAAATATGCGGTTGGCCTCAGTTGTTAGTCTCCCTGATATTAATTGGTAAGGTCATAGACCATATATATATATATATATGGTATATATATGGTCTATGACCTTACCAATATATATATATATATAGGCCGTTAGTAGCAAGTATGCTAGGCCTATCGATTAAAGACGCTACAGACAAGATGGTACGTGTAGACAGGCAAACTGTGCAGTGATGTGAACTGCGTGGAGGCGGTACATGGAGACGAACAATTGAGGCCAACCGCATATTTATCGACGAAATGCACATACTTGTCGGTGCGAGTGGACAGTCCCCCCTATCTTCTCTACACATGCTGCTCAGTTTTGCTTCGATATTGGTGTAGGAGCAACAATCATGGAGTTCAATTTTTTTTATTGCTAAACGATGACTACTCTTCATCAATGTTTACGTGAGTTTCTTACGGACACCTCTGAATTTATGTATCTTCATTAGCAAATTTCAGGACCATCTCGAGCTTCGAACGTACCTAGGATGTTTATTCTTACTTCGTTTTGAAAGAAAAATTGCAAAAATTTACCAGAATATCACTCCCTCCATGATGGATTCCGTGGAACTGAGTGAGAAAAACGGTGCTGAAAACTGTACCGTAAAACTGCAACATTTTTAATGCTTTGATTATAATATCAAGGTGTTAGCATATCTGATCAACAGCAAACTCAAAGTTAGTGACACATTCAACCACTAAGCGCTGTGGTCAATACCTGAATTTGAGAAATTAAATCTAATCACCGTTATTGCTAAATTTGGAACCAATTTTATGTTGTATGTGGTTTTAACGCCCTTTAGGATAAAATTCAACCTGGGTTATCTTGATTGCATTTATTTCATTTAAATAGCAGGGATTTTTTTTTCATAAAAAAAATAATTAAAAGTTTTCCAAAACGGAAAATGTTCCATCTCACTTCTCTAAATGAAAATGATAGGATACACGCAAAAAGCCTACATAAAAGTACATGCTTACCTCGATTTAATGCGCTTTGCTTTAAAGTGCTTTGTTAATACGGCGCTCTTAAAAATATATCTTTTATTTTTGGCGCTTGCTTTGGTTTTTAGGCTAACAATATAGTATTGTAGTATTTTTTTAATTTATTATTTTTACTTTTGCATCTTTTATTTTAGGCGCTATTAATTAATAATTATGTAAAAATACTTTTAGGCTTTAATATGCACTGGCAAGTGAAAAAAGGCTGTGATTCACTTTATGGTGATCTGGAACATAGTTCGCCGTAATAGCAAACTATCCCCGTAGTGAATTAGCCTATGCACAGTTAGAGGCATTAGTTAAGCCAACCGCCTCGGTCGTCGAGAAATTTTCAATCGATGTCAGGCCACACAGCTTAAAATACAATGGTCTGTGTCTTTTTTGGAACTAATTTTCTATTATGTACAGTACAAACCTATACTCCCTTTTACCCATCACCTACAACCACCCTTTGTCATGCCAATAAGAAAGAGGAGAAAGAAAACTACGAGTCTTCTTATCTCAAGATAAAGAGGAAAGCTCGCTGCTAGTTCTCAAATATCCTAAAATTGCCTGTTGTGAGTTAATAAAAAAAAATTTTTTTAGAGGAAGGCTAAATCTAGAACTCTCTTCCATCAAGCCTCATAGCTCCACAAATATGCTTAAAAAGTCGTTGAAAATGAGTGAATGTCAGATTATCATACC
>CABFWO010001353.1:76459-84292 GCA_902155825.1 Timema genevievae
AGTTGAACGCCAGTGCGATTCTTTATACTTACACGCCTAATCTTTTATTTATTTACCATATAGATTAAGCAATTTATTACCCTGTGTTTAAATGTATGATTAAACAAAACTTTACTATGAATGTGTTGACCCGTTTAAAATTAATCGCATCACGCACGTTATATTATTATTTTTTTTTCAAAAGCTATAAGCCTACAATCTGATGCCGTACGATTAAACCCAGGTGTGATATGTTGACCTGGCTACACGTTATGTTTCCCTAAGCACCACTGCATGATATTCAAAAGTATGTTATTCTTATGACGTGTGGAAAAACTGTGCACTAGTATATGATAACACAACGTAAAGCGATTGTATTTAATACTGTACTAATATATTTTGTGCGTGTGTCATTAAAGATAAATATCGCTATTTTACTACCGTTTTAGTAAAAAAAAAACGTGAACACAAAGCTATAATAATTGGAAAATGTATAATTACTCAATTTAAATCAATAAATTATGTGGTTTGTAATCAACATAAAATGTTTTAATCTACAAGAAACACATTTAATCAATAGGTTATTTAAAAATAAATATTACCAAATTAAAACAAATCAATTTATTATAGACCATTTACGCCACTGAAGGAAGGGATTTTACTATTTGGACTTGGTGAGGACTTACTTATAGAGGTGTGAGGAGATTCGAAATGTCAATGTCAAAGTCGAAGATAAAAAATCTCCATCACTTTAACTTTGACAACCATGGTGGCCTTTACTTCTTTGAAATATTTCAAAGGAAAAGGAAAACTTTCATATACAAGTATTCTTAACAGATTTGAAATAACTCACTAAATATAATATATTTTCCCATATTATTATTTTTAAAACAGCCACTAAACAGTATTTTAACACCAACAAGTGATTAAAAGGCCTCTATAATAGTGGTTCCCAATTACCTACCAGTAAAGGACCCCCCCCAAGAGGCTCTTTGAGCTCAGTGGACCCCCGTTTTTTTAATCATTAGAATCTAATCTATTCTATGTTTAGAAAATAACACAACCCCCACCCCCAAAATTAATAATTCATGTTAGAAAACCTACAAAACTGAGAATTTGGCAAAGTAAATCCGAGTCAAATGTGTTTTACATACTTTTGTTTTTACACTAACTTTAGTTGTAATAATAATTTATATAGTAGTAATAGTTAACAAAAAAGAAGTTAGTTAGGCCTATATGAACATTTATCATTTATAAAAAAAGTTCAAATTTATTCATTTGAGTCTATTATTAGGGAGATAAGTGAAACCTATTCATGTTTTCCCATCATTTCTTGAAGATCAGGACTCAAGACTCAAAAATCCGAATGCATGTCAAGTATATTTCTATAATTGTTTTTCATGTAGCACAGTGTTGAAAGAGCTTGTTCACACCAGTAATTTGTACAAAAAGGTAGCAAATATTTCAATGCTTTTTCAGGAAGTTGATCTTGATCATCTTGATAAACTGATAACCAGAATTCAATTATTTTTTCACTGTGATAAACAGATTTGAAAACACCATTGTTTGCTAAGTCAACAAGCCGGTCCTCCTCGTCTTTTATAAGATCAGAAACATCTTCAATTTTGCAATCAAATGGGTTTCTTATCCAGGCAGTATTGTTGAAATCGTTAGTTTCAACAGGAAAATATTATTTCAATGTTGTTGCTAAGATCCCCAGATGTTCAGATATTTCTTGTTTCACTTGTTCTGGTATTTTTTCTGGAGTAGATTAAAAACATTCATTATTTCAGAGTTGGAAAGTTAGCAAAAGAGTCTTTCTCCACACGTTTTGACAACATTTGAAACTTCCCAGGAATGGCATTTAGCTTGTCCTCAACATGAAAAATGTCCACACAATTTCCTTTGTAAACTCATATTAAGAACATTCAGATGTTCAAAATTATCTGCAAAATTATTATTATTTTAACTTTTTATTTTGTTAAATTTTGGTGGTTGTCATGGATCCCCTGGGAACAGCTTGCTGACCCCATTTCGGGAACCACTGCTCTATAACGTAAGCGACCACCTCTTTGGTCTTGTGGTCAGAGCTACTGCTATTGATACAGAAATCCCGGGCTTATATCCCCGGCGCTTCCAGATTTTCCTGTGAAGCAGTTGGTCTGGAAATAGGTCAACTCAGCCACATGAGGAAATATTAGAAGCTACTTGATTGAAAAAGTAGCAGCTCTGGTCTCGAAAACTTAGATTAATTGCTGGAGGGTTCGTTGTGCTGACCACATGACACCCTCTCTCGGCATATGTTGGCAGTATCTGTGACAAGATCTAACGCAATATTTACTTCTATGATGCGTTATTTCTAAATATGGTTCAAGCTAAAATAAAGTCGAAATATACCAACATGGCTTTTTTACTAAACAACTCTATAAATATTTTGAGTTTTACTAATAGAAAAAAATGTGAAAATATAGCTCATTTTAAATGATGTACAAGCATATTTGTGAAGTCACGAGTTTAGGCTTGATGATAAAGTGCTCTAAATTTAGTTTTCTTTTAAAAAAAGGAAGTAATTTTTCAATAAGCTCACAACAGAAAATTTTAAGAAATTTGAGAGCTAGAGCTGAGCTCCTTGAGATGGGTTTCGTAGCTTTATTTCCTCTTTTTCTTATTGACATGATAAATGGTGTTTGAAAATGAGGGGTGAAAGGGAGTATAAACTTAGAGAGAACCGAGAAGTAGTTCCAGAAAAAGACACAGACACAGGGAATTTCTTCAGATTTTTCATATTGCTAAAGGGTTGTCTACGACAAACGATTTTGAACCTTTTTCAACTCACTGAAGACTGAACAAGGTGCTAAAATGGCCAAGGCACATTATTAGTTTTTTAAGGAGAGATTTTATCACTAAAAAAATAGTATTATAATATTTAGCACCGCGTCTTACTACCCATTCGGGTTATACGCTTAAGTACTAATTACGCTAATGGATTAGGAATTGGGAGGGTTGAATTTAGAGGAAGTGAACCCGCATTTGCGTGGAGGGAGAGTGGAAAACCATTTAGGAAAAACCAACCCAGTTCACCCGACCGAGAAAAAATAGTATTAAGATTGTGTTATAAAGTTTAATAGCTAAAATTTTAATAATTGTATTATTTAAAAAACTAATCTTGATTATGGATTTTAGAAATATGTATTTTTATTCCTCAAAATTTTTCTCGCTTCTTTTTTTTATCCTCCCCCACGGACCTAGCAGCTAAGCGGCTGAATATAAATTCAGAGAACTCTAGTTCGATTCTAGGTGGGGTTAAAAATATTGTATTATTGGTTTAGTTAAATTCCTTTGAAGGCTGGGTGATTATTATTAGGTTTTCTATCCTAAGATAAACCATTTTAGGACTCGCGCATTGATCTAACTATTTATAATTTACCAGATACTATAAATAAATACAAATATATTATAATTCTCTATTAAGAACCATTCACATTCTAGTGGTCCTTCGGAGAGAGTAAGTATCGTGATCGTAAAAAAAAAGTTGGAGATTTTGATGGACTTAAACATTTTATGAGCCCCTAAATCTGAAAAAGTTGTTTTCACGATGCCATCACGTCTGTCTGTATCTCAGCTTGGAGCCGAAAACATTTAACTGGGCAGGCTTAAAACTTGATATCCAGTGTTTTCATAATGTTTCCTAGAGTTAAAAAAATATATATATATCCAGCCCTAAAATTTAGGGTTCCTATTTAACTTGAGGCCCGAAAAGCGAACAAATAAATTTTCTCAAAATTGGCTGTAACGATTTTGATTATAATTCGTATATAGACATTGTTTAGCATCACAAACAAAATGGAACACCTCAAATGAATCATATGGTAGTTTACACTCTCGGATATCTTCAAATTTTTGTTATCATATTTTCGAAATCTTTGATATACGAAATAACTTCTGGACACAAAGTTATAGGACTATTAAAAATAAATTATTGTTGTTATACTCTTTGGTGAACATTCGTTCTTGATTGGTTGATGAAAAGAAAGAGTTGGTTCCCAGGGTCGAACCTTCTAAAAACAACGTCTTTAAAGAGAGAAGCATGCAAAATAGCATCGTGGCTTCTGTTTGCTAGTTGATAAATCTGGATGTACGAAAGGTTTGAAATTATACGGAAATCTTAAAGAAGTAAAATGATTTGAAGGAGGTTGAAAATAATTAAATTGAACAGACGAGTGTTTATTCCCTGTAAAGTTATATAATTTATGTGTTTTGAGAATAATTAAAATGATAAATTATATTATGTGTAAGTAAAACCGTTATTTTAAAAAACACGTTTCCAAACAACTATAATATGATTAGTGGGCTAAGCAAAATAATTATAAGAACCTAAGGTTGAATGATGGCGACGCTAATTTCTGAACCACAACCACGTGAGGCAAACTGGTTACATTTTTGGAAAATCACACAGTGTATATTAATGCGTTTGATATATCTTACGTGTTTTAAACAAAGTCTCCATTTTTACCTTCTATCGACACCTCGGGAGAAGTATTGTGATCGTTAAATAAAATCTAATTCAAGATTTTGATAAATGTCGACGTTTCATGACCCCCTGAAACAAAAAAATTTGTTTTCGTAATGCCAACTGTCTGTCCGTACCTCGGACTAGAGACGAAATTATTTTACCTATTGGGCTAAAACTGGGTATCTTGGGTTTTCACAAGGTCTCCCCGGTAGACTTTTGGAATGAATTTCTAGCCATAAGTTTAATCGTAGCTTACTGAAGGGCAAAAAGAGAGAAAAAAATCGATTTTCTCAAAATCCGCTCTAATGATTTGGAATAAATTTCATATATAGACACTGTTTATCACTATAACCAAGATGACAACTCTCATTTACTCATGAAAATGACTTTGAGGATACTTTACATGGGGGAAATTTTCCAATTTTCATAATTTCTTCTCAACTATTTGAGATAAGAAATAACTTATCATTGTAAAGTTGTGGTACTATTGAAGAAAAAATCTTTTAAATGAAATATATCTTTACAAAAAACAATAATTTCTGAGTTATAAGCAAATAGGCCTATATATATTTTTCATTAAAGGTCTTTGAAAATGAGTGAGTTTTTTATGCTCTTCGGTGGACAGAGATTCTTCTCTTTTCTCAATTTTTCTGTAACAGTGTTCCTAGTTCGTAAAGCCATACAATAAGTAACAGTGTATATTATATCATTTATGATATTTGATGTAGTGTTTCCTCAACAATGTATAAACCTACTATCTCGTTTCACAAATCTTACCAGATTTTAGTAACTGTCCACTTTAAGATAAAAATGGGAGATCCCAACCCGGGCTTCCATAATTTTTCTGTGAAGCAATGGCTCTGGAACGGAGTCAAACGGGGTATGAGGAGTTACTTGAATGAAAAAAGTGGCAGCTCTGGCCTAGAAAATTGAGATTAACGGCTCATTGTGCTGACCACATGACAACCTCTATCCACAAATGTTGGCACTATCATCGCTAATAGCGGCAGTCGCTCGGTCGGTATATCTCACTTGCTGGCTCACGCCTTGAATTTTTTTTTTCTGTAAAATTATATTTATAATATATCTACAATACTATATTTTCCCGTATAGTAATAAATGTGTCACATTTCTCTCACCAATAGGTATCATGTGAACCGAACATGAACATTTATCTTCACACATTCTAAACAAACTATAGTTGTAATTTAGTAAAATATTTCACGGTACTCATTGAAACCGAAATGACCACAAACAATGAAAACTGTTCATAAAGTGTAAAGGGTTTATTTAAATTTCCTTATTTTGTTTTTGATAATATTTTGTAATATTTTTCTCGTCAATATTGTTTTACACAACAAAACTGTTACTGTGAAAGTGCAATATCATTAATAGTTATTTTGTATTACTATTCCATTTCAGCTACCACGAAACAACTCGTAACCGACTATTACTTTTAAGGTTTTTTTTAGTCCCTTGCTATTATTATATTACTGGAAAAACTAACCAAAATTTGCTGGCCCGAACAATTCTCTTTCATCTTTAAATTTAGAATATGCTGCTCTATAGTGATTGTAATGTATGTTTTGATTAGACTTAATTGTTATTTTGAAAATAAATAAAAAAAACATGGTGTTGATTGCAATTATTATAGGCTACATGGTGGATATAAACTCTTCCGACAAACGTTCAGAGGTTGTTCAGGGATGTTTGCTGAGTGTTTTGATATAAGGAACCCATGGTCTCCGGTGGCACGTAATTGCATTTCGATCGTTTGGTATCCCAATGACCTTCGTATCTGTTTACACGGAATGTGTGTCGTGTTTGCGAACAGAACGTAGCCGTTGACTCATGGTACGCGCTGTGAAATACCCCATTCTTCCCCTTCGCCCTCAGGCTTCCACACAACTGTTCAGTCCTAGTCAGTGTTTGTTAGTGAGTGATACGATATGGATGGGTTTACTATGCTAAATTCCCCGATATGCACCTCTTGTATGGTTACGTGGGATGCAATGGAAGAGCGGCCCAACGACGCTAACAGGAGCTGTTCCCGCAGTTACGGCACCCTCATCACAGCACATTTGCAGTCATACATAGGCGCCTACGAGAAGCCGGGTCATTCTGTGTTAATATGCATGATACTGGCCGTGCGAAGGTATGTCAGAACATCCGAACTTGAACGGGAGGTGTTAAATGCGGTTGGTGACAATCCTGCCACCAGAAGTCGCCGCATTGCACGAGATGTGAACGTGAGCCATGGAACTGTTTTGAACATCTTACACGAACAGCTATTGCACGAGATGTGAACGTGAGCCATGGAACTGTTTTGAACATCTTACACGAACAGCTATTGCACGAGATGTGAACATGAGCCATGGAACTGTTTTGAACATCTTACACGAACAGCTATTGCATGAGATGTGAACGTGAGCCATGGAACTGTTTTGAACATCTTACACAAACAGCTATTGCACCCGTATCATCGACAGAAGGTTCACGCATTGCAGCCAACGGACTTTCCACATCGAGTGGTGTTTGCAAATTGGTTCTTACAGCAATGTGCAGACAGCCCCAATTTTCCTGCTTTCGTATTGTACATTGACGAGGCAATGTTTACAAGAGGCGGCATGTTCAACAGTCGGAATAGTCATATCTGGGCTGACGAAAACCCACATGCACTGCAGTATCGCACCTATCAACAGACATTCGCTTTGAATGTATGGGCTGGTATGGTAAACGATTTTGTGATTGGGCCTTATGTACTTCCCGACAGACTGAACGGAGCTGTCTACAAAACGTTTCTTGAATATGTCCTCCCGCAGTTGCTGGAAGATGTACTGCTGATAATTCGCAGGCGTATGTGGTTTCAACATGATGGGACGCCGGCACACTTTGTGCGCTATGTTTGGTACCACCTTGATGAACAGTTTGGGCAACGATGGATCGGCCGTGGTGGTCCTGTTTCATGGCCATCTCGGTCCCCAGATATGACGCCGATGAATTTCTTCTTCTTCTGGGGTCATGTGAAGAGCCTAGTTTACGAGACTCCCGTCGACCTGGTTGCTAGGATTGTTGAGTCTTTGGGCATTGGTTAGTGATAGTTGCGGTTCTCAGTGATAACAGCACTTATAAGTGATACAACTCACTTTCAAATTGTTCGTTGCAAAGGGGCAGTGGTATGAACACAATAGTTCAAGTACCAGAAATCCCACTCCCCTCCCAACTCAGCCTCTTATCCCCTTTCAATGAACAAACATTTTCAGACAAGTAACTAGTCCACGGTATTTAAAGATTTGTTTACAGCCAGACCATTTGCAAACATTAGCTTGAACAAAAAAAAA
>CABFWO010001353.1:84358-94562 GCA_902155825.1 Timema genevievae
AAAAAAAAAGACCATTGTTTTCTAAGTTTTATTTGTAATTTGCAGTCTTAATAGGTTCTGTTAGGGGCTGATTTACGGGAAGAGGGATGGGGATGCTACCTGAATCTAGCTTTGTGAAAGTTGGTTTATTAGAACTAAGGGGCAATTTTTTGTCCTTCTTGGTAAAACCATCTTTAAAGTGAACTGTTTTTAAAAATGCCTGCTTAACAGCATTGTTGTAGCTTGGGACTGCATGTGGCGATCCCCGTGTTGGAGGACTCAAGCTCTCCCAATGAACGCAGCCATTTTAACCTGGAAGCTGTGTGTCTGGTGTATAGCTTGTCTGTGCTCGCGGTGTATTTTTTTTAGCTTTTTCATTCAGTATAAAAATATAAAATGTTTAATATAATAAATTAGAATCCTAAGTGCGGCCCGCAATACCCCCTTAGTGATTGATATAATGCAGCCCTTATACTTGTTTAAGTTTGAAACCCCTGGTCTAGTCTTATTCTCTGGTCAAGGAGTGGTCGGGGCCCTAAACAAAACAGGTTGTGCTGATTTTTTCTAACAATGTTGTCCACTGTTGTGTAAATATTAAGATATCCCGGACAGTTATATACATTAAAACCTCCGATAACCGAAATAAAGGGGGCTGAACCCGTTTCGGATAGGCAAACTTTCGGATATTAAATTAATACCCCTCTGAAGAGTTAAAAGGAAAAAAACATATATAAATGACATAAAATCCATAGTTGCATAATAAATATATATATACATACACACAATATTTAAATAAAAAGTTACTCAATATAACAAAGTTAAACAAATAACAAAACATTTCTTCTTTAAAAAATTGGAAATTTTCGTTTGACTTTTTTTTCGATATGTATATGTTAACAAAAACTATAAAGGTTTTACCAAAGTAAAACCTTTATTTGGCAATTCAACTACTGGAAAAAAAATACACAAACAAAAATGCTGTTAGCCGTTTTGGATATTAGAAGTCCATACATGGGAGGTTTTACTGTAAAACGTGATGCACATAAAAAACACCATAAGCTCATATTAGGTGCAATTGTATTGTCATTACTAGAGATTAGTTCATCCTGGCTTCAAACACCTCCACCATAACGTTAGTAACACGAGGATTAAGCCTTCCCTCTAATTAGCTAAAATCAGGTTGGGGTGAACCGTCTCGTTAATTATTTAATACCAGTCTTCTCTCTTTGACGAATGCATAACAACTACCATCTCCTGGGAATTCAAACGTAAAATACTTTAATTACTTAACCGTAGATCAATATAGGAAGATTCAGTTGGTAAGGAATTTTTAGAAAATAAAAAAACTTTTTTGCTGTCAACATTGATGAACATTTTACTTTATTAGTAATATTATTTTCTAGGTATTGATAATATAGATTAAAAGTAACTGTTATAAATCACATGAGTTGAAGCATAAACATATGAAACCTAAACTTATTTGTGTTAAGCGTAGTGAAAGGTGTATGACCACATAATAGAATATGATTCTGAAGAGTCCAAGGTTCAATCTCGGGTCGGGGTCACTGGAGATGGTTTAATTTAGTATTTATATTTTCGTCTTTCATAACCTTCACCAGATTTGTATTTATTTTTTCTATTGAAAAGAATTATATTTTAATCCGTGTTCCATAGATGAAAAAGTTTGACCCAAAGTCTAAGGGCCGTATCCAAGAACTTGACTAAGTGGATGCTTAGTGAACACTAGCGTGGGTTTGCTTGCGTCCTCATAGTTTAAAAGATGGAGCGATAGTGTGCTCGGGACCACACTATCTGTCCACTAAACATTCACTAAATTTCTTGCATACCGCCCTATAAGTGTTAAACTCATTTTGTCTCAAATTCCCTATGGTGGTGAGGAAAGGGTTTGAACCCTAGTTGTGCTGAGGATATTATTTTCTTAATGTCGCTCCCTCTACCATCATTAAAATTAAGGTACGCTTCCTATAAATTTCAACTTCTTCATCCTTATCACTTATCGTCGTTAATATTTTATGTGTACAACTTGGACGGTTAGTAAGACGCGTTGGAAAAAATGGAATAATTCAAGCCACTCATAATGATTGATGACCTAAGAGCATTCAAGATTATTAAAATATGTTAAGATAAGGAAACCAGCCAGGTTTCTAAAAGAACGATTCCGTATCCTGTCTTCCATCATAACTTCACCTCCCCAAACATAATAAGGAAAAGCTTTCTACTTTTAGTTTTCAGAAAATGGAAGCATTTATGGCAAACAAAACAAAAAAAGTCAATATAAGTTTAAAAATTTAAAACTAGGTTTTAATAATAGTCTAGCCCCGCAGTGATGATCGGGAGGCTGTTGCTCAAATCTCGCTAGCTAGGATTAGTCTTCCCTAGATGACTATAATTTTTTTTTTCAAATTATATCCACTTTAAAGGCGGTGAATTTCCTCTAAATCCTTCCCATGATTCCAAGAATTTGGGTAAGGTTCTTAGGTGTGAGTGTAATACACGTGATAAAAGATCAATATTTTTGCAATTTTTAATGTAAAGCTTTTTTTTAGCCAAAATAGACCAAATATATCTCCAGTAAAAACAATGGAGTTTAATTTTATTCATATGGTGATAGTTCATGACAGTTCTTGAAGCTTCATCATAAAGAAATTAACATTAGTTGAAAAATAATTAAATGAAGATAAAAAGTTGTCATTAAATTCCAGATCACTCATGGCCAATATTTAAGAACTTTTGATACTACCATGCGAAGAAAACTAAACTCTATATTACCTGATAGAGCCAAATTTGATTTATTCTTAACAAAAAATATTTTAATATAAAAACTGTAAAGATACTGCCCCTAACTCGTGTTCCTTGCACCAGAGAAAATACATCAGTTTCATCTCGTTTAGTTCCGGTATTGAGGGGGGTTTGAGGTCTCAAATCACGGTGAGTTTTTTCAAAAAATAAATGGTTTTCTACCCTCTCTCACTACAAATGTAGCTTAACTTAACCAAATGTTACCTCATACCTAAAACTTAAATCAGTGTTGGGACAGAAAAAAAAGCTGTATTTTAAATTCCAAGTGTTTTTTAATATTTCTGCATACTTGTAAGCATATTTCATCTTTTTGCTAAGGGCATAGTCCGACACCTTATCTCAGTTGGTAGCGTGTCTATCTGCTGAGCTAATGGTGCCGAGTTCAATACCCGGCGTGGCCGAAAAATGTATGATGGGTGAAATGTGTGTCTCTCCATTCACAGTGATGAATTAATGGCTGGGGGTTGGATGTTGTGTGTGTCCTATATTTAAGTTAGTTTTTGGATGTATGTCGGTTTAGAAAGTGATCTTTAAATATCTAAAATAAATGAACGCTAAGGGCATAGCCATCTGAGCCCTAGTCATAGGTTGGGGTAAGTACCTTTCAGGGTAAACCAAGTGTATGTTAGTGTACATATTGTTTTAAAGTACAAGACTATCATAGTTTTAAAGAAAAAGTTTTTATTATGAGTTAGCCGGCGAGCAGCGCAGATGTTTTCCAGCCCCATAACCTCATCCAACCCTCCCATTCCGTCCCTCACCACAAAGTGTGAGTATGTGTGTGTGTGTGTGTGTGTGTGTGTGTGTGTGTGTGTGTGTGTGTGTTTATAAAACCAGTTTTGTTTTAGAGCGAGAAGATTTGTGTGCACTTTGCGATAATGATATAAGCAAGATGTCGGAGGCTTGCGGTAAGTGCGAACAGCCGCAAAGTCTGATGGGATGTGGTTACTAACGCCCGTTTCAACCTGGCCTTTGCCCAACCAAGTCTCGCTACCGGTAGCTTATTTTTCTCCTTGTTTTGTGTGTGTTTAGTAAACTTGTTACAAACAAGTCACTGGTAACGTTTGTGTTCACTAATTGCGTTCACGCCGGTTCAAAGTCTCGTTAGAAGGTAATACTTTCATTTTTTTTTAAAATGATGTCTATTTATTTTTTACTAATTTTAATTCCATCGGATTAAATTACTCTATAAAGTGCTGACAAGAGAAAGGAAATTTAACGATTATGAGAGGGTTAACTCAACAAAGATGTAGGGTGTTAAAAAAAAGTGTAATGTATTTTTTTTAAGGTAAGTTATATTTCAAACAATTCCATCAGAGCAAAGAGAGAGAAAAACATACTTACTGTATGCAAAGATCAAAGATAAACGTTATTATATGTAGACCGCACCATCGTTCCCGTCGACAGTAGTGTAAGGCAGCTTACACATCGGACGGTGCATGAAGCATGCAGCATGAGACATGCAACACGATCTTTCAAATAGGATGGTGCATGGCTCAAGGGAGAATTTAGCCGTAATGGAGTCGTCTGACGAAGAGGATCTGCTACTGGCAGTTATTAGAAGACGAAATACGTCTTTTGTTCCTTACATTATTAATTAATAAACTATAGTTTACATGTGCAATATTCTTTTAGTTTCTCTTACACCTCTCTTGCTATCTCATTCCACAGCTTGTCTATTACATGTGCCTTGGAATAATCCTTCCGTGTGTAATCATAAATTTACGGATATCTTTCAACGATACTTACAAAAGCAATGTTAAAGTGTTGGTTACCCCGCATTGTGTGATGGAAGGTAAGAAAGTTTCCTACAGATTGCCAACTCAACAACAACTAAACGCTTGCTGCAAGTGAAGCATGGAACAATAAACCAGTCTACCCAATCACTGTGTAGCACGTGGAACATGCTGCATACAGCAATGTGTCATGCTCCGCCCGGTCTGAAAGGGATCACTTGTTAACAAGTGATCAATCACTGATGGTCCATATGACATGTTTCATGTTTTATGTGTCAGTTTTATCCCTTGTGAAAGGGGGTTTAGTCTTGTCTGTTTTGGTTTGCTACTGACAGGAAGGTTGGGATTCGAATTTTGGCCAGGGGTACACTTTTTTTTTTCACAAATGTTTTCCCACTTTCCCTACACGTAAATTCTAGTACATTTCATTTAAATTCTACTTTACTCATCCCTTCTACAGTATTGTAAATGTGTGTATAGCTCGGATGGCTAATAAGACATGGAGCATGGGCCAGTCAATGTCTGGCATTTTGAAATATCCAAATCAACACTATAGTAAATTTGATACACCTATTCATTTATAAATACTATATGAATATCCTTATTTTAATAATACTCTAAACCCGCTTCGGTGGCCACATGGTCTAATGCGCTACTCTCGCAGTAGACTAAACTGCCGATGACGGGGAGGTCTAGGTTTGAATCTTGGTTGGGTGTACTGAGGATATTTTTTTTTTCCAAAATTGTTTTCACTCTCTTTTCATGTAAATCCTGATACACTTTCTCTAAATATACCCTTCCTAATACCTAAAAACATCAGTGTAATTGGTACATAAACATATTACCCGAACGGGTAGTAAGACGTGGTAATAAAATATACAACTACTACTCTTCACTGCGCCATAACCTTTGAAACAATTAAGTTAGCTTATTTCAACCAATAATAACATTTCTAGAAATGTATTTAAAATTAATTAATTATAAAACTGGCATTGAATGTTTGAACATGTATTTTTATTCGTTCCCCAAAGTTATCATTTTATTCCGTTCTCGTAAACGTCGTCTGTTTCCACAGAATTTTTTGATTATATATATATGTGTGTGTGTGTGTTTTACTTTAATATTAATATTTATGTGAATAGAGAGATAGTCCTAAGTTGGATAATAGTTTCTCATCAGAATAGAGTATTTTACTCGTTGTTCATAGCAAAATCTAAGCGAGTATTTTTTTTATAATTTTAAAGTTAATAAAACACCCAACTTTTCATGGATCATCTATAAACCATTATTTGTCCTTAGATATTTTAAATAGGCTAGTTCTATTCAGTCCACCTTATTACTCCCTATATCTTTCAGGTCCTCTCTAATGTTATGTTAGGTCTAATGTTATCCTCCCATCTGAATCTAGGTCTTTCCAATGGTCTCTTACCATTGGGTTTGTCAGTCAATATCTTGAACTAGGTTCTAGATTCTCACATTCGCGCTGCATGTCCTGCTAACCACAATCTACGAGACTTGACTGTCCTAAAAAGTCTTGTGATTAGTACAGGTTATGTAACTCATCATTTTGTAGCCTTCTCCACTCCCCAGTAGCCTTATCCCTTTTTGGACCGAATATCTGCCTAAGCAACGTGTTTTTGAACACCCTATTTTGTTTTCGTCATTATATGCAAAATATTTAGTATGGAATAAGAAAAAAAAAATTACACATTATTGACATTATAACAAATATACTTAAGGAAATAAATTTAAAGTTAGATTTGGAAGTAACTTTCTTCCTTATATATTAGTAAATATCTCCTTACTACATTTAACAATGAATATTATTAAAATTATTGGCATTGTCATCCAAGTATCCATTCTTGAATTTAAAAGCCTGAGTGAAAACTACTTAGAAACGTCTTCCTTTAATAAAGAACAAAAGACGTGCTCTCTTTGAACTTTCAAGTATCTGAGTGAGATATACGTGTCTCTTTGTTTCACTTGAAAGGAGATCAATTTGGATTGAAACAAAAGGAAATTCCTGTTTTTTTTAAGTAGTCATATTCCCTTATTGTCGAGAAAAGGTTATTTAACAAAATAGCTTCTTGAAGATCAGTAGAACAAGAATAATCCTTTTATGTACCTACAATACTTGACTGACGTAGAGCTATGGTGATGGGGGGGTGGAAGGAGGGGAAAGTGAGGGAGGGGGTTAGGATACGTGTGAACAGTAAGGGTATAATTTAAGAGCATGCATCATAGCAGGCCCAACTTGGCTCCCAGCTCGCGCGAGGTATGGGAGTAAAAGGAAAAAGAAAAGAACTACGATATGTCAGAAATATGTGCAGTGCATTCGTATTTGAATGATTACTCGAAATTTTCCGCGGTGACGATGGGGGACAAAGCAACAAAGTTTCTTATTAATAATTACAGTGTGTCCCTATTTTGACAGAATGAAGATTTGTGCACAGTGCTTATCTGTGAAGCTATTCTAAGCAGTAGCGTAGCCAAAAGGGGGGGCAGTGATCCGCTCCGGGGGGAAATTTACAAGGGGCGGCACTTTTGGTCTACTGCAATGAAACTAAAAGATTTCATTCTGCCAGGGTAGTACAAAACGTCAGATGTAATTTTATTATTTAATACTATTTACTACTAAAAGAAATAAAATGTAAATACATAACAAAACACTTAAATTTCCTTATCATTCAAATTCTTATAAATAAAACAATAAAACTCAACTGATTTCTTATATATATATATATATATAAAATATTGCAACATATGGTAGAAACTTAAATCCTAAAATATTCAAGCATGAATCCAGCATAGACCATGTTCGGGCTTTCACACAATGGAAGGAGTTGGAAATTAGAATCCGACATTGAGCAACAATTGATTTTTAAAAAAAGGAACAAAAAGAAGTTAAAAACTAAGTGAAGATGTGGAGGGAAATACTTTCAAGATTGTTGGGTATGATTAGATTCCTAGCTAAACAGAATTTAGCCTTACGGGATCGTCGAGAAGGAATTTATTATGAGACTGTGATGTTAAATATGAATCAACGGGAAATAGAGAGATTTTTTTTTTTTTAGAAATAGTTAATTTGTTGGCGAAATACGATCCAGTGCTACGTGAAGATGTTCTAAGAATCAAGATGGGAAAAATGTTTGCTAAATCTTGTAATTCGCCAACTATTCAGAACACGTTTATAAACATTTTGTAAGGAAAAGTAATAGGCAAAGTTATCGAGCTAGTATTATTATTAGCACCGCGTCTTACTACCCGTTTGGGCTACACGCACTTACGCTAATGTGTAATGGTAGGGTGATTGTGAGATGAAATGGAGGACCTACAGTTTAACGTGGAATCCGAACCACGGTGGAGCCCTGGCATTCCTCACATTCACAAGTTGTGACTAATACACGTCTTGTCAGAGGTGAAGGAAGGGTTTGGAAACCAGATAAATATGTGCTGGGACCGAGGATTGAATCCTGGACCCCCAGCACAGAAGTCCGAAACCTTACCCCTAGACTGCCAGGTCACCTTCGAGCTAGTGAAAGAAGCCAAGTACTTTTCTATGATATTCGATAACACTCCTGATATTTCTCATAAGGATCAAACGAGCCGAGTTTTGCGCTACATTATGATCGATGGAAACTAAGCGAAGGTAGTAGAATCATTTGTTGATTTTATTGAAACAAAAGGTAAAATAAAACCACCGAGAATATTTAAACTATGATTTTGATAAAATTAGGAAACGATGGAATTGGTATTCAAAATTGTATAGGACAAGCATATAATAATGTTGATTTAATGGTTGGTCAACCTAGTGGCGTTCAGAGACTTATCAAGGAACTTAATAGAAAAGCAGAAACTGTCACAAGTACAAATCACACGCTGAATTTGGCGGGTATTCATGCAGCTCCAGTTGCTGCGAGTTCGGTTACTTTCTTTTCTTTTTTTTTAACTGGGGAGATATTTTTCAAGTTTTTTCCTTCCTTGACCCATCGCTGGGATATTCTGACTTCAGTCACTGGTCAAAGTACTTAGTAGAAACTCGATGGAGGGCAAAGAGGGATGCTGTGATTATTGTAATTATATATTGTATATTTGAAAATCTTAAGTGCATTAGAACAGTTAACTTGTGATAAAGAAATTACCAGGTAAGATGCTGGCGTTCTACTTGGTGCGTTACAATCTGTTCCCTTTCCGTGCTTTCTCGGCCTGTGGAAATCCGTCCTTCTAGGAATTAACTACACATAGGCCTACCTCCAAACCAAAGGAGTGAGGGTACAACAATGCGATATAAAACTCGAGGCTTTGAAAGGATGTTTAACTGTAAATATGGATGAACTAGTTAGCAATTCAATAGCCTATGCCAAATAAATTTGTGATGATCTTGGGATAGTCATGGAGCGTCAACGTCAATGTAGAAATAGAAAAACTGATGGCTGGTGAAGAATCACGACCTGCTGAATTGGCATACGAAACTGGACTGAGTTGAGAAGAAAAATGATTTCTTCACTGGACAGAGTGATCCGATAAATTACTCTCATATATCAACAGCTTCATGTTCTTGCTGAGAAATATGCCTTTCTTATTTCGTTGAATCTTTTGAATGACAAATAAGAGGGTCAACTAAATAATGACTACCAGTACTATGATATTTATAAGGAAGAATTCATCGTTGAGAGAAAAAGACTTCAGAGTTTTATTGTTGCTGCTGCTATGCAAGACAAAACAGAGACGTGTTACGAAGATCCCCTTGAACTTTTGGAATTTATTCAAAAATACAGTCTTGGGAACACAGCTACAAATATTGTAATACCTCTACGAACTTTCCTCACAATTGCTTTTAGTGTTGCTGCCTGTGAACGGAGTTTTTCTAAATAAAAATTGATCAGGAATTACTTAAGATATACAATGAGCACCTTACGGTTAAGAAATCTTGCCAAGTTTTCTATAGAACCGCAACTAACAGACGAAATAGACTTCAATATTGTCATCGACAATTTTTCTAACAGAAAAGCAAGAAAAATTACATTGTATAATGTTATAATTAAATTGTTCACTTCAGAAATAAGCAAGGTGTCTTATTTTTTTCCCCTATACGTCGTTTTGACATTTTGTCAAAGTAAGTTTTGTATTGAGATGGGCGGAAAACTCAGGGACCACCTCAGGTGGCACAAACTCTTGTTAAGCCACTGATTCTAAAATGGTCATAAACATCCTTTTCAGTGCCGTTTTTATCCAAATATCATTTAATATTTCAACAATATTCAGTATTAGGAACTTCAATTAACTCTCTATATCCATTAATGTTTAATCAGAAATGATCCACGTGCAATAGTTTTCATGTAAATTTACTATCTCGATCCGACTGTATCCCAGAGTTGATGGGCATGTGATGCGCACTCTCAGTAATATATATAGTCAAAATACTTTGTTTTTCTGACAGTTCTTTTGGAAAATGCTCAATCCATGCATTTTCGTCAAACATTAAAAGTATTTCTTCTACAATTTCCTAGGTAGGACAAATCCAGTAAAACTTCTATAATCCGGACTAAATGGGGGTGAGGTGGGAAGGCAGTCTGCATGAGTGAAAGTAGAGATTAACGAAAATAACAATATGTGTGGATTACGGATGGTTTTAAAAAGGTATTCAAAAATATGTTATCCATCTCGGT
>CABFWO010001353.1:94569-146679 GCA_902155825.1 Timema genevievae
TCGGTGGTTGAATGGTTAGTGGCAACACTCTCGCAATAGACTGGACCACTAATGATGGGGAGATTGGGGCTTGATTGTAGTGAACTCAATATTTATAGGGCAAACTTATATTAGGATTCGCTTAACGTATTAATACATGGAAATTGTTTTAGTAGATCTCATAACTGTCAAAAATATTCCTTCTTATCTAAATTGAACTGTCCGCAGAACTAATAACCCATTAATATATATAGTCCTAAAACAAACAAAAAATGCGAATACAATTATTTTATTTATTAAAAGTATTTAACTTGCCCTTTCTAACCCGACTGTTTGATCAGCACACAACTTACAAACATACTTAAATCTAGAACAAACACAACACCCAGCCCCCGCCGTTAACTCATCGCCGTGAAAGGGTAAACCCACAATTAACCAATGAATTTTTTCAAACATGCTAGGAATCAAACCCTTGACTCTTGGCTCAGTAGACAGACACGCTACTAACTGATCTAAGGTGTCGGTCTCAAATAAAAATAAACTTTGACAGATCCTATGTTTAGTTGGTCACACAACATTCCATTTACTGGCATTGGATTTCTCTTGTGCAGAAGCAACCTGGAAATATCGCTGTCTACTATACATCGGCACCATCACGACACGGCTAGCACGGGAGATAACACCGTATCATTCATTATATGTAGGGACGATCAGGAAATGACACGTCGGTCTAAGCTGTGTCCTGGCAATTAAACGACTCAAGCCTTCATTATAACATTTGGGTGAAGAGCTAAACATTCCTCGTCCATTTCGAAACTTTTCGAACGAGATCACAAATGTAGACTTGTGTGAAGAAACACTCAATGAGCTGTCGGAATGGTGACTATGTCAGAGAGTTATCTTCGATATATTTACCTTGAAGCCTCATTATTCAGTGAATGAAGGATATGAGTTAATTTCCTACACATACGCTATGGATCCCTCCTCGCTACCTCCCCACTAACCTTCTCACACATACACATTCTTCCATCAAAGTGAACGAAGTTGGTATCTTCTGTGAGGTATAGTCGGATCACCTTCAGAAGAAACTTGTATCACAGTTAAAAATTCACTACCTCAAATCAAATCGGTGGACACGTAGACTAAACGTCAGGATCATAGTCTGTTTTTACCATCATGGGGAGGTAGGAGTTTGAATTCCAGGTGGGTGTACTGAGGGTACAGCATCCCACTCTTCCTCTAGGCAAATTTGGGCGCATTTACTCTAAATAAACCTTCCCTTCCACATTAGGTTTAATATCTACGTATATTCCGGTTGGGTGATAAGACGCAATGGAAAAAATAAACCAGTACAAAAAGTTGCTCGAACTACTTACGTGTATTCATATGCAAAGCAGTGTGGTCTTCGGATACCACTATTGGCAGTTATTGTGAATTCTACCAAACTTTTGTTATTGTTGACTCTTCTTATGTTTTATAATATCTACTACAATGGTACCCAGTAGGGACTCGCTAAATTTGTAAAAAACAAATAGTATCCAAAAGACAATATAAACAAATCTAAAATTATTTTTGATGGAAGTAAAGCGTACGTTAGGGTGGATGGAGCTTTGAGCGAATGGTTTGACATAGAACAGTCTGTTAGACATGGTTGTATTATGTCTCCATGGTTGTTTAATGTTTTCATGGATAAATGTATGAGAGATGCTTGTGAAGACGCGGTTTGTGTACAATTGGACAGTGTTAATGTGCTGTTATATGCAGATGATGCCGTATTAATGGCTGAGAAGGAAAGTTACTTGCTGAATGCATTAAATCGTTTAAATGTATCGACAAACAGAATGGATCTTCCTATAAATGTATCCAAAATTAAGGTATGGGTTTTTGATAAGTATGGATCAGGAAATGATTATCAACTTAGTATAAATGGAAAACTGTTAGAACAAACGTATGATTTTGTGTATCTGGGTGGAATGTTCTGTAAAAATGGAAGGATGGTTGGTGAAATTGACAGACGGGTGAATGCATCTCGAAGAGTAGTTGGATGCATGTGGAATATTACAAAGAATGAAGTAATCGAAAGAGGCAAAGATGGCAGAATATAAAAGTGTGTTAATACCAACATTATTTTATGTATGTGAAGCGTGGGTTTGTCAGAAGAAACATAAGAGCAAGGTGAATGCGGTTGGAATGAGGTGCATGAATCAAAAGGAAAGGGTAGGTCATGTAAGACATGCCTAAATATTGTAGATGAATATGTGAAAAATAGAAGCATTAAGAGTTTTAATAATAAAAGAGCATGTATGACTTGGTGTATGGATGTCGTTGAAGCGAAGGGAGTATGCAAGGATAGGGAAGTGTGGAGAGAGTTAATGAGGATGGGCTAAGTACGGAGTTGTTTATTGAGTTATATGCACAGTTTCTTGCCTAGCCCGTAAGGGAATGGCATGTTTAGGTATGTTTGTATGTATTATGTATGTATGTATATATGTATGTTTACGACTATTATTAAAACAAATATACTAAATAAAATGCCTCAATATTGCATATTACATTTTTACTTTTATAACTTAAATAAGGTCCGATATAAATTATAACATAATCACCGAACATAATAAATCCACCTCCATATTTTCATCCAAAATCTACGACATTTATTTTGTTTTAGTAACATTTTCTGTACGTTAGTGTACATATAGTAGCTTGGTAATAGCTTAAGTACTCCAAAACTTATTTCCTATTCTATTTTATATAATACAAATTCAACACACTCTTTTCACACTTAACATAGTTTCCTACTCGTATGAATACAATATTTTCCCAACACGTACTAATATCACATGTACAACACTCATTACAACACTGCTCAATACAGCCAGCAACGCTTTGACCTGCTTCGGTGGCCCCATACAATGAGCCCTATAGCAGGGGGGACGAACCTTATTTCTCCGGCGTGCCACGATTTACTCTGATTAACTTGAGCTTGCTACGTAATATTTTATTCTGCAAATTGAAAAATGACACTTGGACACGGGAATCGAACCCGGGACCTTTAGCTTAGTACGCCAATGCTGTAACCACTGAGCTATCCAGGAATCGTCCCGTGCCCAGGGTCATTCTTCACTCATATTTTAAGGCAGAGTCTATGATGGACGTGCGGAAATCGTCGGCTACAAATGTGTGATTTTTTATTAAGATAACGAGCTATCAGATAACTCGGCCACCTTCGACTCGGTAGTTGGCTTAATGCTGCCACTTGTACAATTGCTATAATTTTAAGGGATTGTATATTTAAGAATCAATTAGCCGAAGCTATTATTTATGCTTTTTAGTGAGGAGTTCTCCATCTAGATATCATACTCTGAAAATTGAAAAATCACACCTGTATATGAGAATCGAACCCGGGACCTTTGGCTTAGTACGCCAATGCTCTAACAACCGAGATATCCAGGAACTTAGATGGAGAATTCCTCACTGAATAGCATAAATAATAGCTTCGGCTATTTGATTCTTAAAGATGTAATATTTTGTTGACTTCTGAGTGAAGTAGGAAGAGTTTTTGTATTTATATAAACTTAAGGTAACATGTTAAAAAATTTTAAAAAATTAGTGAAAACCAAACTTCTATTGGGAAGAAATAATTGCATGAATCCAGAATACACAATCCAGCAATAATTTAATATTATTTTACAAAATAATATGGATAGCAAAGTGGTACAAAAGTAACATACTATGTAACTGTAAAATTAAATTTTATTGATAACAATAGTATAAGTAAAACACCCAAAAACTCGAAGAAATCACAAATATTTTTTTGTAAGAAAGAATTAAAATCAAAATAATAAAAAGCTCTTTAATTTATTAGTGAGGCTTTTAGATCTATTTTAATTCACCTACTCATCATTGTTTAATTTGGTTGTCAGAGAAGCAAGAAGGATCAACACTAAAAGTGCCACTTAAAATATCTTCATCTGCAGCAAGTGGCACACGAGCCATGGGTTATCCACCCCTGTTCTGTGGCGTCCATCTCACAATAAACTGCACTGCCTATGATTGGGGTTAGAATCCAGGTCAGGTATACTAAATATATCCCCCCACCACTCTTCTCTCCATACAAATACGGGTACAATTCCTTTTTATGCGATCCACCTCATCCCTAACATATTAGCTTGATTAGTACAAATTAATGTAGGCTATACAACCTGACCGGGTAGTAAGACGTGGTGCTCGGAAATAAAAATGCAACGCTCTGTAACAGTTTTACATCAAGTAGTGTTATGGGCAATTCTTACATGGTATCGACATTTGTAAAAAAATAAATTTTATTATTCCTTAATTAGTCACAACACAATATCTTATCACACATGTGACGCTAGTGTAGAACCTTTGCTCTAAGAAATTCTTAACAGTTCCGACCGTACTTTTAAAGCCGCGCACACACCAGCGAGCGGAATGGCGAACACTGCCAGGTGGTGGGGGTGTTTGGTTCGCTGTTTTACCGTTAGTACCGTCCAAACCCAAGAAGAATCATACGTACCAACAAGAATCGAAAGCTGCATATATATATTCGCATCCATTTTGCCTCGTGGAAACAAAGTAAAAAAAAAACGCCTGTGTAGAGATTTATTCTTTTATTAAAATTATGGTATATCAACTACTCAGATTTAATAAAATAATGGACTTCCCCCGCACCCACCCACACTACGGTTCCACCGCCCGCCCCTGCCTGAAGATATCTATGTTTCAAATTTACCTTTTTAAATTCTTGAAACAATACTCAATAAAACCGTAAAGCAAATAGAACGGTTTTTTTTTCTCATCTCTAGGCTGAAGTAAAATCTATGTTTGTCGAAAAGTTCGCTTACCCGTCCACACTGTTGAAACATGTTCGCGTACCTCTCTTTGATGGTTCGTCGAAATACCGACCTTGGGTGGATCGAGGAAATGCGCGCGGTTTTGTTGCAGAACTTTGCACGGTTCGGCGTTCGTTTCGCCATTACGTTCGCCGGTGTGTACGAGGCTTAACATAGTTAAGTATTCATATGGAACACTGATATTTATTGATATTTTTACATAAATAGTTAATCAATCACGCGGGCTAAGAGTAACCTTGTCTGGTCTGTTTTACTAATAACTGAGAGGTAGGAATTTAAATCCTGGCCTGGTGTACAGTCAAATTCAAATAGTCTGGATGGGTAGGGAGACGTAGTGCGGATAGAAAAAAATAATTACATCTTTACTCTAATTAATTTGTGCACAAAACTCCATCCACATTAATATAATAATGAAAGTGATAGTAATTTTACCAAACATTATGTATCATTAGGGTAGTGAAATGTAAGTATTATTTTACGGTGCGATCTCATTAAAACGACGATGTGATTTTAACAAATAAACAAGGTATTGTAACTTTTGCTGAGAACAACAATCGATGCCATCTGTAGGTAGGACTATAACGGAACGTGAGAAAATGGTAACGATTTTGCAGTTTTTATAGAAATAGATTTTCTTGGCCAAAATATATAAACAAAATTTCCAGTAGAAAAATAAGAATATAATTTTCTTCACATGGTGATATCAACACTAGTTGAATATATGTCAAGGTGTCCCAGAATTTAATGACAACTTTTTCTCTTCATTTAAAAAGTTTGTCATCTAATGCCGCTATTCTCATGATATACAATCAACTGTTGATATCACCATGTGAAGAAAGTTAAACTTTAGGTTTCTAGTGCAGCAATATTTTATTTATTTTGGTCAAAAAAAGTTATAAAAATTAAAAAAAAACACTGTCCTTTTATCGCGTCCCCTACACTCCCACCTTGAGTTCACTAATCAATAATAACAAGGAAATAATCTAATAAAGAGTCTGATAGCATTGGCTAATCTTGGAGCCTTCAGCGGCCACGCCCATAAATATAGTTGATTCACATTTACTTTGTCTTTTGTAGATATTTAAAAAGCTACAAAAATCAGTTCCATATTCACCTGATTCATAAATTTATGTTTTGTTTCTGTTACAAGTGATGCCAATTTACGTCCCTTTTTTATTATATTAATTCATATTTAAGAAAGTATACGAATAATGAAACTGTTTTAAATAACTTTTCGGCTGACAGAAAAGGTAAATACTACCGTGAATGAACTATACTCACTAGTGGTATTTATTCTTTCAACAGTACTACACATACATATGTTTGACATAAGCCTATTCAATTAACTAGTTGAATGATAGGTGTGTGTAAAAATTTTGATTTCTCTCTCACGTCACTTTTTAATTAAAATTTGAAAAAAAGGCTTGTATTTGCTAATAACCTTTAGTGAAAACCATATTTATAAAATGGTCATGATATTTTAACGTACTAATCCTGCAGTTCATCATTTAAAATATTCACACATTTGCTTCTTTAATAATCACAAAATAATACTAATGTGAATTTTACTCAACACTCGTTAAAGCTATAAATTTGTGTGTATATATATATATATACACACAAATTTATAGCTTTAACGAGTGTTGAGTAAAATTCACATTAGTATTATTTTGTGATTATTAAAGAAGCAAATGTGTGAATATTTTAAATGATGAACTGCAGGATTAGTACGTTAAAATATCATGACCATTTTATAAATATGGTTTTCACTAAAGGTTATTAGCAAATACAAGCCTTTTTTTCAAATTTTAATTAAAAAGTGACGTGAGAGAGAAATCAAAATTTTTACACACACCTATCATTCAACTAGTTAATTGAATAGGCTTATGTCAAACATATGTATGTGTAGTACTGTTGAAAGAATAAATACCACTAGTGAGTATAGTTCATTCACGGTAGTATTTACCTTTTCTGTCAGCCGAAAAGTTATTTAAAACAGTTTCATTATTCGTATACTTTCTTAAATATGAATTAATATAATAAAAAAGGGACGTAAATTGGCATCACTTGTAACAGAAACAAAACATAAATTTATGAATCAGGTGAATATGGAACTGATTTTTGTAGCTTTTTAAATATCTACAAAAGACAAAGTAAATGTGAATCAACTATATTTATGGGCGTGGCCGCTGAAGGCTCCAAGATTAGCCAATGCTATCAGACTCTTTATTAGATTATTTCCTTGTTATTATTGATTAGTGAACTCAAGGTGGGAGTGTAGGGGACGCGATAAAAGGACAGTGTTTTTTTTTAATTTTTATAACTTTTTTTGACCAAAATAAATAAAATATTGCTGCACTAGAAACCTAAAGTTTAACTTTCTTCACATGGTGATATCAACAGTTGATTGTATATCATGAGAATAGCGGCATTAGATGACAAACTTTTTAAATGAAGAGAAAAAGTTGTCATTAAATTCTGGGACACCTTGACATATATTCAACTAGTGTTGATATCACCATGTGAAGAAAATTATATTCTTATTTTTCTACTGGAAATTTTGTTTATATATTTTGGCCAAGAAAATCTATTTCTATAAAAACTGCAAAATCGTTACCATTTTCTCACGTTCCGTTATAGTCCTACCTACAGATGGCATCGATTGTTGTTCTCAGCAAAAGNCCTCATTTGAGTGAAACACCACCCTGGGTGCAGGAAAGATTAGAGGAACTGGAACCTCATTTGAGTGAAACACCACCCTGGGTGCACCCGGCCCGGATTCGAACACCAACTTCCAGATATCCAACAATTCAGTCAATCATGAAAGTTACACCTTAGACCGCAAGACCACCAATGAGTTTACACCTCAAGTTCATCAAAATATTTAAATTTTTCATTAATATAAATTATATCTATTGACAGTTTTATCATTTGACGATTTTTAAATATATGTAATTTAATTTACCCATCGAAGTATGGCTATGATATGTGTAATTAATCTGTAATGGCTTTTCGACATTTATTTAAAACTTTATGTTCCTCTTTTAATAAAAAAAGGCAGATGTTTCCATGATCGAGAAACTGTTTTTATAATAGGATTACTCTTATTAAACGTCAATATTTATGTTAATTCCATCTACTCTATCATAAATACAAACATATCTAATAAAGCCGTTCCCTTAAGGGGTAGGCAAGAAACTGTGAATTTAGCTCATAAAACAACTTCGTACTTAACTTATCTCCACTAACTTTCTAAACACTTCCTATCCTTGCATACTACCTTCGCTTCAACAACATCTATCATTTTATATATAATATATATAATATAGTCATATATATATCTTATATTGCCAAAAGAAACGTCAAATTTTTAATTAAAACCATCTGCTCTACCATTATATTAAAACGTTAAGGTTGTTCAATATTATGTTTGATTTATTGTTAATTATAATCCCTATTGGATTAGTTTGAATAACATATTGTTTTGCTCGAGGCGAATCTGAATTAGTTTTAGGGTTTGACATTGAACATGGAGAGGGAGTATTTGATTATTATTGTTGTTATTATTTGTGTGTACGTACACGAGAATCTTATTTATAAGAAGAGAACGTTCGTAGGAGGTTGTGGAGGCTAAGAAAGGGGTGTAAGAAATTTAGGAGCTACTAGGTAAGGAAATTCCTTAGACAAAAAGTAAAGCAGAGTCCATAGGTTTAATATAAATTATTATTATCACCGCGTCTTACTAACCGTTCGGGTTATACGCATTTAATATAAATGTTGACGTTTAATGAGAGTGAGATAAAACATAAATTTTATAGCCTATGTGCAATTATTAAGACTTATATTACAAGATGAATATAAACTAGATTTTTTTTACTTTTGGCGGTCACCCCTCCCACTTCATAATATAGCTTCGCAAGCCATCCTCGAGTTACACATTTTAATCCCTAGAAATATTAATTCCTGAAGGAAAAATCCATTTTTTATCAGGCAAAATTATTTTGTTTAAAGGTAAAGTTTATGTGTTTTTTTCCTTCAAAAGAGAACGATAGAATTCGCCTTACTTTTATATAAAAATAAATAAATAAAGATCACGATTAAAATCAAGATAAAGCTTTCGATTTGAAAACGTGACTCATGTTTTTTTTTTAATTTAATTATTATTTTGTTTGCTGTGTTTAATTTCCTGGAATTAATTTATAAATGATAGGATGAAAAAATTATATTAGCACGTCATCGAACATCGATGGATTTTTTTTTTCCTGATTTGCATAAATGTTGAAAATCATTAAACAAATGTTACGGAACTTTTTTTTACCAGATATTGAACTAATAAACAGAGTACGTACTTACCTACGTGTAGCTGTGTGTCGTGTATAAGAGCGAGATAGAGTGAGACAAGGAGAGCAAAGATGAAGAAGAAAGAGAAGATGTGTTCATACGGCGTCCTCCGAGTCACGCTCAAGTGTTGGGGTGCTATTCCCCCACACTTTCCCCTTCCAAAATGGTCGGTTGTAGTTTTGTTAAATTGGACGGGCTGGAAGAGAAAGAGACGTCGGTGTTGGGGGGCTCCAGGCGTTCGTATGTCGTCGCGGTCTACACGATACTAGACGCGCAACGCCGCCGCACTCAGGAGAAGAGGGGGAGGAACACAGCAGGCGCTACGATCTGCTGCCGCAAAGCGCCTGTGCGTGATGACGGCGCCACCTGTGAGGTAAGGGAATGGAGAGGGGACGATAATTGGAGGGGTGGGAGTGGTAAGTAGTGTTTGCTGCATCCATGAACATTTTTACCATGTTTATTATCCTCCCTCCAACCGTTCCGCTATCTCATCCTACCATCCCAACGGGCTGAGAATATTTTATTTTCGCTATTACCCACCTCGGTACCCGATTGGTTTAAGGCGTGACTCTCGCAATAGACTAGACTGCCGATGATGGGTCACTCAAAGTTCAAACAATGATAGAATGGATTGAGGGGGACTGGATAGTACTAGCTCAAGATAGGGATATAATGTCATGAGGTGGACTGGATAGAACTAGCTCAAGATAGGGATATAATGTAATGAGGTGGACTGGATAGTACTAGCTCAAGATAGGGATATAATGTAATGAGGTTGACTGGATAGTACTAGCTCAAGATAGGGATATAATGTAATGAGGTTGACTGGATAGTACTAGTTCAATATAGGGATAGGATGTAATGAGGTGGACTGGATATAACTAGCTCAAGATAGGGATAGGATATATTGAGGTGGACTGGATAGTACTAGCTCAAGATAGGGATATGATGTATTGAGGTGGACTGGATATAACTAGCTCAAGATATGGATAGGATATATTGAGGTGGACTGGATAGTACTAGCTCAAGATAGGGATAGGATGTATTGAGGTGGACTGGATAGTACTAGCTCAAGATAGGGATATGATGTCTTGAGGTGGACTGGATATAACTAGCTCAAGATAGGGATAGGATATATTGAGGTGGACTGGATAGTACTAGCTCAAGATAGGGATAGGAATGTAATGAGGTGGACTGGATATAACTAGCTCAAGATAGGGATAGGATATATTGAAGTGGAATGGATAGAACTAGCTCAAGATAGGGATATAATGTAATGAGGTGGACTGGATATAACTAGCTCAAGATAGGGATAGGATATATTGAGGTGGACTGGATAGTACTAGCTCAAGATAGGAGATATGATGTATTGAGGTGGACTGGATATAACTAGCTCAAGATAGAAATAAGTGGCGTACTTTAGTAAGTGCGGCAATGAACGCTCGAATTCCTAGTGCCATAAAGTGAGTAAGCAAATCTGTTTACCAATAACCTGTGATTTTAAATAAATCAAATTTTTCTAGATATTTTCTATCTATTAATAGTGTCATTTTTAATGTGTTTGCTACTTGAAGGAGCATTTAAAAGAGTAAATAAACTATTCTAAAGTTTATTTTAAAACTAATAACTAGCATACTCAATAGCATGGACGTGCCTGACTCCAATTTTGAGGGAGGGGGATGACACATTATTTCCAACTTTGGGGAGATACACATATTATTTCCAACTTTTGGGGGGACACATTTATTATTTCTAATTTTGGCGAACGCACCAATATTATTTCCAACTTTGGGAGGTTACACATATTATTTTCAAATCTGGGTAAGAAGACATTATTTCCAGCTTTGGGAGACAAATAGTATTATTAATTTGGTTATTTATGTTATTAGTCTACTTATAGAACATACATTTAATTTAATATAAAATTAGCCTATGGTCGATAAATAAGACCTACATTTTAGAAGCCTAAGGGGATGGCCTAGTTAACCACGTATGCTGGATAAAAGGTAGAGAGAAAGAATCGATCTAAATGTTTCCTGACGAATCGTCCCAGGAGTTCCGCTCGAAGATGGACGTTCTTTCAACGGGGAATTGAAAGAAGTTTTTATCCTGAATTTCGTAAAACCAATTATATAAGCGGTAAGAACAAGACGAGGAAAGTTTTGGGAAGGTGGAGGCTTTGTTTAGTATTGTCATCACGTATTTTTCTCGTTTCCGGACAAAAATATAAAAATAAAAGTGAGGAAATGGCACGGTTGTGTGACTCCATGAAAACAATACTGCTGTCCTTTGATCTCCATTTCTCTATGAGAACAAGACTTAAAACTGTCGACGAAAGTTTGGTACGATTTAATTAAATCGAAAGTTGGCACTCTCTTTGTATAATTTGGGTATCTACCTAGGGCCTTTTATTGTTTAGAGTTGTTTGAAAATGTAATTCAATTCTTAAGAAAGAATATAGAATACATCAAATGGAGTAAATTAGACGTGTTTGTTTTTTAAAGTATCTATACTAATAAAGCTATAAATTTCATATGATGGAAGGTGTTGTGAATAAAGAAAAATTCTAAAAAAAAAATTTTTTTTCTTATCACTACGTCTTACTACCCGTTTGGACTATACACAAGTGAACTAATTAAGATAGTTTCTTAGGTTATGACAGAGGTTCAATCCAAAGGAAAAGTACCCATATTTCAATATAGAGAAAGTGAAAAAATACCCTCAGTACACCCGACCGGGATTCAAATTCCAATCTCCACGTCATCGGTGGTCCAGTCTATTGCAAAAGATACGCCTTAGACCACGCAGCCACCGAAGCGTGTTCTATTAGGTTCGTACTTTATATTGTTTTGTAACTATCTATCATTTCATTAACACTAAGTTTCCCACACCGGTGGTGACACGGTCAAATTGTCTAGATCACTTAGTCTGGTCTGCAGGCTATGGGGAGTTCAAGGTTTGAATCCCAGCTGGATTTATTTAGGTATTTTTTCCTAATTGGTTTCCCACTCTCCTTCTAGGCAAACCGAAGCACTGTATTTATGAAGTTTTTAAGATTGAAAAATGCTTCAGTGACTCTAAGCATGGGAAGACTAATAGTAGCTCATTTGTAAGAGCATTGATGCACTAGACCAAAGGTCATGGGTTAGATTCTCGCGTCTAGATGTATTTTTTTTCAATTTTAAAGAATTTGAAACTAAGATGCAGCTTATAACAGTACCCAACTACTAACTATTTAATACATCATGAAACGAGATAGAAAAATATATATATTAAAGATTTGAACGAAATTAAACCTTTGGAGATCTTCAATTCCGAAAGTGTGATTTATAGCATTTATCTTGTTTCTCTAGTCTTAATGGTTTGGAATAATGTTCTTAAATGTGGTATTTATTATTATTTTCTTTATATCTTGGTGAGTTATAAAAATAAACGAAGATACTATTAAAAATTAAGAGTACTTTATCATTATAAACAAATATAAGTTGATGGAAAACGCAAAACGATTGTAATATAATTTTACTCCGCTATATTATTATATTAAGTAATTTATCGCGGCTTTTATAGGAATTAGATTAGTGGGGATGCCAAATATTCTCAAAATTAAGAATATATTAAATATATATTTTGCATATCTTGAAAAGCGTAGGCCTAGTGCTCTAGAACGGTTTTGCCAATTTTAATCAAGTTTGCTATTTAAAAACTGCTTTATATCAGACGAATGCCTCATTTATATAAATTAATAGAAAGTAAAAATTACACTACTTAAAACATAAAAACAATGTTTATTTAAATTATTGGGTTCAAATCGAGTTGAAAGTAAATGTTGTAGAAGAATGTGTGAAAAAGAGAAACATTAAGAATTTTAATAATAAAAGAGCATGTGTGACTCGGTGTATGGCTGCTGTTGAAGCGAAGGGGTGGAGAGAGTTTGTAAGGGAACGGCGTGATTAGGTATGTATATATGTATGTATTAAAAAGGTGGGAAACAAAATAACAGTATTATTATAATTTTAAAACTTTATATCAGACATGACTTTGTGCACCGGAACTACTAGGTTTTTTTTTAAAAAAAACTTACCAGCTTATCAGAGGTTTACTAAATTAAAAAAATGTTATATTGGGTCAGATTTTTCAAAAATTAACAATATAACTTTAAAGCTCTTTCTATTCCTATTTTTTTATTTATCAGGCGTATATAAGTTTTAAGATACATTATTCATTTTTAATATTTATAAACAGTAAAATATCTCCCAAAAAGTGTGCATTTGCTTCTTTAGACATTCTAATGAATCATACTACATTTAGATACTAGTAGTAATTAGAAAGCTACAAAAGCTCTTATTTATTATAAATATCATATTCTGAACCAATTAAAAATAAATACAATGTATTTTTTAAATTTATTTAAATTTATTCGAATTATCTAACTTGCACTTTCTGAACCGACTGATTATATAAGCACACGACCTATAGACAAACTTAAATTTAGAACAGACACAACACCCAGCCCCCAGCCGTTAATTCATCACTATGAAAGGCGAAACCCACATTTCACTAAGGATAAATTTTTCGACCAGGCCAGGAATCGAACCTGGATCCCTTAGTTCAATAGACAGACACACTACCGACTGAGCTAAGGTGTTGGCCTTACAGTGTATTATACATGTGTTGGTTAATTAATACAAATCAGTAATAAATAGCGCCGTAGTCGTTAAGTGGGTGTTAAAATAAGACCGCTTTAGTGCATCATTTAACTCATTTAATAATGTATGTGAAAGTAAGATTATCTTCTTTTGGTACTGCATCTTTTTTTTACCACCTCATCTTACTACCCATTTGGGTTATCCGCTTATGTACTCATTACGCTAGTGGTTTTAGTTATTAGAATGGTTTTATTTATAGGAAGTGTACCCGCATTTGCATGGTGGGAGAGCGGAAAACAAGCCCTCACCCAACCCGACCGAGATTAGAACATCTATCTCTCTGTGATTGGCAGTCTAATCTACAATGAGAGTAGCGCCTTAGACCATGCAGCCACCGAAGCGGGCTACTGCATCCTACTACCCATCCGGGCTATCCGCATATTTACACTAATAGGGTAAGGATGAGAAAGATACAACTTTAGAGGAAATGCACTCGTGGGGAGGAAGATTGAAAAATAATTTAGTAAATAAACACTCAAAATAAACCCAACCGGGATTCTAAACCCGTATCGCCACGTCATCAGTAATCTAGTCCATCGCGAGAGTGGCGCCTTGGACAAGTCGACCACCAGATCGGGTGGTAAGAAATGATTTATCAAAGACTAGAATTTAATGTTGGTTCATATCAACTCAAAACAATTTATTAGGCCGCTAAATACAGATGCAGACTCTGGGCTAATTTAATTTACATCCCTAATGTCTGCTATACAAGATTTTAGCATTCATTATTAAGGGCATGCTTCATCAGATGAGCTTCATTTTCACATGTAATTAGATTAAAAATTAATTTGAAACTAATTTCAGAAAGAAACAACGCATAATATAATACTGATAATACACGACTTTGATATAAAATCGTCTCTCTCTTTAGTAGAATAAAATATTACTTAGATCAAATATATATATTAAAACCATGTCTTACTACGCGTTTGGGCTATACTTATATTTATTAATTACGCTAATGGTTTTAGGGATTAGGAAGGCTATATTTAGAGAAAGTGTACCCACATTTGCTTGGAGAGAGGGAAAGAGTGGTATACCATTTTGGTAAAATCACTCTTAGTGCACCCAACCGAGATTCGAAACTTAAGAGGGTCAGGAGTTAAACGTCCCCAATTCCCCCAAAAAGCTGTGTTTTATTTAGAAAATTAAAAATCCACGCTTGTATCAATATATAAATAATTGAGCTAACTCTTTTTATATGACTTTTAGAATTAACTAAACTATCATATAATTTGTATTAATCATTTGGTAGGAAATCAATTTTATTTTCTGATTTGAAGGGAAAATATGTTCGTTCTGTTCTTGTATACCTCCTTTCCCGCCCCCAACAATAATTAAGAATTATCAACGCCTATGCTGTATAATGTGATACTAATCCAACCACCTGTTCTTAATCATTTTTAATTATTTAATTTGAAACAACAAACTATGTCAATAAATATTTAAAGGCACAAAAAAGGAATTAAAGATTTCTATTTGTTATCTGATGCCAGGATCATGGTCAACGTTCACATAATGTTCACGTAACGTAACGGTTCTTCTCGTGATTTTAAATGGAAGACAATACAAGGCAGTTAACTTAAGAGTTGTCCAGAGGAAAGCTTATGCCGGGATCACGATCAACTTAACGTTAACTTAACGTAACTTAACGTAACTTAACGTAAAGGACCTCCTCGTGTGTTTAAATGGAAGCGATCACGATGCAGTTAACTTAACATTGACTTGCAGTTAACTTAACGCAAGAGATGTTCTGGGAGGTCTTTTACTTTAACTGAACGTTACTTGAAGGGTATCACGTGATCTAGCCAGCCAATCATAATGCGAGTGACGTAAACAGGGCTATTTAGTAATTCATTTGTTGGTATTATGACCAATGTTTACTCTTTAGCCTAAATTCTAGTGATCAGACATTGAAACAAAATAATTAAACTAAAATCGGAAAGCTAAATTTATCAAAAAAGTTTTGTAACATATATTTATTATATCAATTGAAAACTGTAAACACTCACAGATCATCACTGTACCACTAGTACAAATCACAGAACATACTCGAGAATGAAGATGTTTGGCTTGAGTTGTTAGGTTAAGTTACGTGAATCGTGATCACACATACGTTAAGTTAACGTTAAGTTAATCGTGATCCCGGCATTACACTTTACATAAACGCTAAGTGAAGTGTAGCACGTATTCTAGACAGCCAATCATTAAGTTACGCTGGCGACTTCTACAGTATAGTTTGTCCGCGTCTAGCGGGTTCTAAAACTCTGTAGTTTCTTCCCACACTTTATTTTGCAGTTCCAATAAATTTCTATTGCAAGCATTTATAGCCTAATCATACATAAATGCTTGGGTTTCATTTTCGTGAAAAATTTGTTTTCAAATAGTCATAATTTTCTTTAGCACCGCGTCTTACTACCCGTTCTAGCTATACGCCTATGTACTTATTACACTAATTGCTTGGGGATTAGGAAGGTTTAATTGAGAGGAAGTGCAACCGCACTTGCGTGGCAGGATATTGGAAAACAATTTAGGGGAAAACCAACCTCAGTACACCCGACCGGGATCAAACCCTGATCTCCCTATCTTCTGCAGTCTAGTTCAACACGAAAGTAGCGCGTTGGACTACGCGGCCACCTAAGCCGGTAGTAGTAATAACTAAATGTGTTTTGCTCCAGTTGTAACGTTGTGTTACATAAATCCTGATTACACACTAGTTTCATCAACACTATGTAAACGTTACGTTACGTTAAGTGAATGTTAAGTTGGTCGTGATCCCGGAATAAGGATGAGTCTACACATTATGGAGTCAATTATAACTCGTTGACTCGAACCTGCCTCGAGCCTTTGTGAAGTCACAAACAGTTTTGCTAATCTTTCAACAAAGCAGGTATGAAGTTAACCAGAGATATCTTCGGCAACCGTAAATAATCGAATGAAAGTCGAGTCTAACGTTCAACCAGTGCAGTCGATTTATCTCACAGTAGTTACAGGTCAAAAGTTTAAACGGGAGTGTTCAGTCCATTCACGATTAGTTAAACTTAGGGATGTGAAAAAAGTATCGATACTCAACTAATATAGATATTTTCCTTTCGATACTAGTATTTTATTTAATCTATAATTTTTTTCCCGATACTTTTACTGATATTAGTACTCACACTCTGGTATCGGATCGGTATCGAAAGAAACAACTTTTTTGTAATCTTCACTCATGGTTGGGATTAAATGTTTATCAGGGTGGACTGTGGAGGAAGAAGAAATTACCCTCAATTCTCACTCATTTTCTGCATGACAAGTAAGAAGCAACTCTAGCATTCAATCTCGTTTAGCTCTTCATAATTCATAGCTGTTCTTTCATCTTTGTTTATCAATACAGCCTGATGCCGGACCGGGTGACGCGTTGCGACGGGGCTAGTGGCAACCAGTCTACTACCGCTTCCTTTATCAATGAGCAAGTTCATCACAAACTTAACAAGAGAAGCTTTTGTATTCAACTCAAGGGTGCCCCAAGCAGACTAAGCAGAACAGTTTATCTGCGTTTCGATATCGATACTTACTGCTATCGATACTTTTCTGTCAATACACGTAGGGTATCGATATTTTTTTCCCAATAATTTTAATTATTTACAGTATTGATACTTTCCTTTCGATACCAGATCCCTAGCTCAACCCTTTTTAAAAGATTTCACCATATAGTCGAGATTCAGGCTACATTAGAGATGTGAGACGGAAAATTTTCAATTATTATTTCTGTGAAATAATTTCAACTGATTAAATGGAATTAATATTATAGTCAAGATATAGATATCCCAAATGTCAACCTTTATACTTAAGATTAATTTCTCCTAAGGGCGTTAAGCTTCGGTGGCCGCATGGTCTAACACGCTACTCTCGCAAGACTAGACTTCCGATAACAGGAAGATCGGTGTTCGATCCTGGTCGGGTGCACTGAGGGTGGTTTTCCCTAGATAGTTTTCCACTCTCACGGGTGCAATTCCTCTAAATTCAACCAACCTCATCCCTAGCATATTATTGTAATTAGTACCTACGCTTAAAGCCCGAACGGGTAGTAAGACACGGTGCTGAAAAAAAGTAGTAAAGAAACAAATGTCCATTGTCAACCAATTATGTTCATAAATCATACTTGAATGTTTTTTATCATCAATAAGTTAATTCAAATAATGTTAAGGTTAGCCCAACATTTGTCTCCCCCCCCAACCTCCCATGCTCCGTGCTTCCTATTTACCCCTACCTACCCCTGTGCCCTCTACCGCCTTCTTATAACCCACTCGTCTCTTAACACACTATATTTTGAAGTATAATAGGCTCTAGGTGCCACCTCAACACTTTAACACTCCACCGCAAGTTGCCACTGCAGAAAATTTTCAGGAAATTTTTCACCTCCAGGCTACACTCAATATCTCTTTCGATTAGAACTGCTTGTTATTCGACTACTGGGAGATTGGTTGATCCCTGCTGCTAAAAATAGTAGTTTAGTGAACAATAGACCTTGTTCATTCCATGCTCTAATTATTACTAAACAAATAAGATTTTCCTTTGAAACGAAAAAATATATATAACAACCACAATTTTTTTAAAATTTTTGTGAAAAAACCAGAAACATATTAATTAACATTTTATTTCAATTATTTTTACTAACGTGATGTAAAATAATGATTAATTAAGATAAATGTTAAAGTTACGGTAGAAATTCAAAGTTTTGTCTTTTACTGCCGCGTCTTAGTACCTGTTCAGGTAATAAGCAAATTCAAAGTTAACACAGATTCAAAAAATTATAATTACATCATGCTAAGAATGATTTGATGCCTCAAGATTGCTATATTTTAATGGGGTGTGTTGGTTGTCGGGAGTTTTCTGATAGGTTGTTGTAAAGGGGTGTAGTTGGTCTTCGTGGTGATGTTTTTCTTCGTCTTCTTGGTCTGTTGTGAATGTGGCCAGTCCAGTTATGACCAGGAGAGTGGACGGAGGAGGGGTGAAAGATGGTTAATGGGGGAGGTCTAGTCTATTGGGTACGTGGGTGTTTGTGTGGGGGTAGGCTCTTCTTCTGAGGAGGAGGGTCTTGTCTGAGGATGTCTGCGAAGTCTCAGTTCATCTGGGACCAGGGAATTGTGTTGGAGAGTGGTTGTATGGGGCTGGAGTATTGAAGGAGAGGACAAAATGAAGTTATGAGGGGAGTGAGGAAAAGAGAGTTGGCCGTTGTAGAGTAGCCTGCATCCGTAGGTTTCGCCGTCTTATTCCCTCCTCGTTTCCCTCTTCCCGGGTCATGAAGTGTTGATTCTTGATAATTCCGCTGTCCAGAGGTGCTGTCGGATGGGTGGGAAGCTAAGGCACCCGATCGAGGACGCTACCTTATAGAACGGTAAACTGAGGTAGTCGGCAAAATACACTACCTCAGTATAAGAGAAATAGAATAGTTACGTTGTATATTCCCGAGAATGCAGATTTGATATTTTCAAAATAATAATTTAAACGGTTTGTTAGACTTTTAGTGAGGTATTTATGGTTTTGTAAACATCGATTTTAATACATGTAACAAGAAACAAATAAAAGTTGATGGAAAACACCAGTCCCGAAAAAGCTCTAATCTCATCTCATAGATTAGCTATATATATTGAATAATTTCCTTGATGATACAGATTATATTCCTTGGTCATTTAAAAATTATTTTAGCAGTCAAAAATCAATTTATTCAAGGATCAACTTTCACTATCCTTGAAAGTTAATAAAGAAAACATAAAAAAGAACAGGTAAGGATAAACTCTTACACTCTAAACGAAACAATTAAAATGAGATGAAAATACAAGATATAATGCATAACAGTTTTAAGAACGAGGGGATCTTTATTCATAGAGATTAGCCACTGTTCACTGGGTTTAAGACGTCAGTTTCACTATATATATATGTCAGTTTCACTATATATATATATATATGTCAGTTTCACTATATATATATGTCAGTTTCACTATATATATATAGATGTCAACATATATATATATAGATGTCAACATATATATATAGACGTCAACATATATATATATAGACGTCAACATATATATATATATATATATATAGAGAGAGAGAGAGAGAGATATGTCAACATTAAAACAAAACAAAATAAAACACGTCGTTCGGCCTGGACTAAGTAATAATGTCCTTACCCAATTTAGTTATAAACGGTCCACGCATTTGGCAGTAATTGTATAGCAGACAGACATACGAAAAGCCAAATTGTCTAGTTAAAACAGGACTTTCACTCCGATTGGTAAATAAACACCACTTTAATTCATTTAAGCGCATGCACAACTGTCGTCGACAGATAAAACTCATAGTCGACGTTTTCTGTGAAACAGAAAATTAACAATGTCAGTAATATCAAACCTGCTTCGGTGGCCGCATGGTCTAAGACGCTACTCTCGTAATTGTCTAGACTCCTGATAGCGGGGAAATCATAGTTAGATTCCGGTCGGTTGTACTGAGTGCGGTTTTCCCTCAATTGTTTACCCACACTCTATCCACGCAAATGCGAGCACAGTTACTCTAAATTCAACCTTTTTCATCCCTAACCCATTGTAGTAATTAGTACCGTACATAAATGTAAAAACCCGAATGGGTTGTAAGACACGGTGCTAAAAAACAGTAATATCAATGATAGAACATTATGCTCTATTCTATGAAGACTACAGGTGATCATATTATGTACTCTTAAGTTATGTTTCTTTGATAACGTTCCTGTTACAATATCAATTAGTTGCACGAGTAAAATAAGATAGTTAATCAGGGGCGTAAGATCATCTGCCAACATTTTCACTCGTCCGTTTGTCTTTTGATTTTGAGAGGCTATGGACCCGAACATTGGCACATTGGTAAAAGTGCCATAATTATTTAATTAACTGTGGTAGTATAGTTAGTTAAAACAAAATATATTGAATTGTGTTATTAATTAACACAAACCACTTTAAGTTAGCTCCTAAAGAACCGAATTTAGGCTTATAGGGGAGTTAATCATTTATGGACATCCTGTGTTGGGCATTCAAATAAAATGTTACATAATTAAATGTACGATCGCCAAAAATATTGTCATCAATATTATTTAAATACTCTCATTTAAACCTCTATAAAATGTTATTTTATTAAAAGATTAATAATGTTTTCTTTTATAAATATTTTGATGAGAATAGGGTTTAGTGTATTGGAGGCAAATAAGAACTGGAAATCGCTTCAAATATACACTTTCACTCAAGGAAAATAAGGTATTGAATAGGTGGCTATTTTAGAGGATAATAGAACTTCGAGAACTTAGTAAATACTGCCATGGAAATAAGTTTATCATTTAAAAATGGAAAAAACTATAAAGAGGATTACAAAATATGTATCTTATTTTATGTAAAGAAATAAAACACAGTATTAATAAATTATTTTATATTTAAAAAGAATTAAAATATAAAGCTGACTTTCATTTTTCGCTCAAGGGGATAAAATACGTACGTTGAAAGTGAAATTCAGATAAAATAAAGCTGTTCTTATTATTAGTATGAGCTTGACTAATGAGCTTTACGTGGCGAAGAGCATCTGAGCTGAGAGTTTAAGGATGGAGGTAATTTGTGTCTGGGCTGGTATTACGCAACAGGACTAGACTATGTATGCTACACTTCTCTGTTTATATTTTATGTTGCGCTCTTAGAGAAAGTTTTAACAAACTTTTCTCCGCGTTTTAGGATATTATTATTATTATTATTATTATTATTATTATAAAATACTAATAAATTAGATTCATAATGAATAAGGGAAAATATTAAATAGTCAACAGAGACATTACACCAAGATTTGGTGAATTAATTAGTGTTTATTACTTTCTTATATCAAGAGACAGTATTGTAAGCGTTAAACTGGTCGAACTACAGATTATGATAAATAGTTACTTTCCATTTGTGTCCGAACCCAAAGAAGTGGATTTTACAATTCTGTCTGCCCATCTGTCTGTCTGTACCTAGGAGTAGAGCCTAAACTATTTTACCCATCAGGCTAAAACTTGGTATCCAGGGTTTTAATAGGGTTTCCCTGAGGGGTTTTTGGATTTGAATATCTAAACCTAAAATTAAGGGAAGTTTCCTTAAGGGCGAAAAGAAAAAAAATCTATTTGATCAAAATTGGCTCCAACGATTTTGATTAAATTTCATTTCTAAGTATTGATCAATATTACAAACAAAATAGATATTCACAATTTTTCGTCAATACGACTTTAAATGTTCAGGTCTGATGCGTAAATTCTGATTTTTTTTAAAAATCATATCTCCGTAACTCTATGAGATATGAAATTAGTTATCATTGCAAATATGTAGGTCTATTTATGATAAAAATCATTTATTTGAGACATATTTTTATAAAACCAATTATTTTCAAGTGATACGCATATATATAAACTTTTCGAAAACTAAAGGTAAAGTATTGCGATCGCAAAAAAAAAAAAAAATTCCAACCCGAGATGTTGATGAATGTCAACGTTTCATGAGCCCCCTGAACTTTAAAAAGTAGTTTTGCAATTAAATTTATCTGTGTGTTTGTTTAACCCTAAAATTAATATTAAAGGAGTAAGGAGTAAAATCGATTTTTTTTCAAAATAGGCTCTAACAATTTTGATTAAAATTCGTATTTAGGCGTTGATTAAGATTATAAATAAAATGGCTATTTTAATTTTCCCATGAAAATTATTTTTAGGGTACTTTGCAATAGCGGAAATTTCCATATCTCCGAAACTATTCGAGATACTAAATAACTTATTATTGCATAATTGTAGTACCATTAAACATTTAAAAAAAAGCTTTTATTTTAAATATATCTTTATAAAACCAATAGTTCCTGGGATATTGGAAACTATATTAATACAGTTTTGTGAGCTTTAGTCTTACAAGATACTACTTAAGTTTTAACTCAATAATTCTCTAATGCCATAGAGTAAGTAAATAAGTAAGTCTCTCAAATTGTTGATGTTCTTTTTCCTTTAACCTCTCAGGGTAAATTTTTGTGCAGCAATGATCTAAATCATTTTAGCCTCAATAGTTAATATTTACTTATTTCATTGGTCAAAATTTATAAATGAGGAATTTAAAAGCAATGCGATAGCCATGAGATGTGCAACCTATAATAAAATGTCGAAATTTTTTAACTGGAAGTAGAAATTTTAGTACGAAGTTTTGACGTTTGTGCACCCAATATCAATTTCCAAATATACAAATGAAGACTTTAATTCTTTAAAAATAAAATTAAAAGTTTAATACCGGGAGTAAAAAACTGTTTTACGTAGGTATAACTCCATTTTTATTAAGTTGTGTTAGTGTATATTATTTCGTTTCACAAATGTTACGAGTTTTGAGTAAATATCTCAATTTTTAAACAATGGAGCGAAACAGTCTATTTGGAGTTCCATAGTATTTACTTTTTAAAAGGCTCTGACTAATTTGATAAAACTGGATATCTAGGGAGTATTTGATTTTCCAAATAACACTGTATAGACCTACTTGGTTTTTTAGGTAAAAATTCGTTAAGGGATGATGCGTAGTTTTATAAAGTTCAAAATATTTTTAAAATGGCTCTCAAGATTTTGTTTAAAATGTTTATCTGAGGAATGTTTGACATGACAAATACAGTAAAACTGTATACATATTTTTTGGGGGAGCATTCCTTAAAGGAAAGTTTAATGAAAAGTTGTTTTTAATTTTATCATTTATAAAAAAACAGCTCTATTGATCTGTTTCAAAATGTGTACTTGTAAAGATTTTTACATTATAAATAATTATATATACATACATTTATTTATTTTATAAAAACAAATTGCTGTGGTGTAGTGGTGATTTTTGTTTAGTGGGAATTTTTTTGAAAATATCTCAAACGATTTTTTTCAAAATTTTTATTGAGGGATTATTTTACCTGATAAAATATTAATGTATTTAGCTAAATTGTAAAATAAATTAATTTAGAGATAGTTTACTTAAGACCAATCATAGAAAATTTGAAACTTTTAATAAATTATCCTTTAAGATGTAGATCAAAATGTATATCTGTGAATAGTTTTTCAAGATAAATAAAAAAAGTTTTCATTTTAACAAATTAAAAATAATTTTATAGTAATTTACAAATAATTCATTTTTGCAAATTTGAAACTTGTTAAAAATATTTGAACAATTTGGTTTGAAATTTTAATATACAGTGTGTTGATTGTGATTAACAAGATTATGTGTTTGCTTTTATGAGGAAAACTCTCCAAAGAATAGCTTGCTGAAAACTTATTTTTGAAATTTTCTTCTAAGCTATAATACACAATATGAGAAAGTTTGTTAAACACTGTTGTAGTATTTATTTACTGTATCTTTTAACATCATTATGTTTGCGGCTTAATCTAAGGGGTAGGAACTAATAAAGTATTTTGAGAGGAAATGCACCTGTACAGATATTCCGCCAGTTCTACGCATGCACCATGTTCCCCTCTCTTTAAAAATCTCAGCTCTTCTTGTGTAGCCAGCCCCCTCTATCCATCCCTGGGATCACGTGACGTCGGCCGAGGACTATAAATTGGCGTGTTTAGGAAATGTGAGCCCTTGTAATGTCACTGTCGACTGCCTAGGTAGCCTGCGCTCTCTTTGGTAGACTTATTAATAGTATATTCAAAATTATATTTTGACCTTAAACTTTTTTTTGTCAAATCTTTCAAAATTATCCTTTCGGCTTTAATACTAAATTATGGATCTAGCTCTACGTAGTGAATTAAAATGGTTGACTTTTTTGAAATCACTTAAACAAATAAATTTTCAATATAAATGACCTTGTCTTTAGGCCATTAAGTGGTGCTAGTAAAATTAATATTCATTGTAGAGTGATTTGACCTGAGATCACTCGATGGCGCTAACCAATGTTCAACATAATTTACCTTGTCTTGAGACCACTAGATGTCGTTGGTAAATTTATTTAAAAAAAATCTGTATGCTGTCGCAATATTAAATGACACCATTTCGGGCGTATGGATTAATTATTATAATTTCCAATTATTTTAGTTAGGCCCATTTTAGATCCATTATCTTCTTTAAGTGTGGGCCTTTTTAATGTCACTTTGTCTTTTTGTATTTACCGATGGATTATATCTTATGTGTTATATCATAATAGATGCATAGAAATATATGCATGCATGTTAGACTCTTATTGAGATCCAATCCAGCCCAAGCCTTGTGGTCCGTCTTTTCCACCTATGCACTCCGGTGAATTGTTCTATTGTATTTATTATATTATCTTATCTATTTCAATAAAATTTTAAACGTATAACCCGAACTGGTAGTAAAACTTAGTGCTTAAAATATAAAGCTAATATGAAACTTTATCATATTTTTTGAGGTCACTTTAACAAATAAATGTACAATATAGATTATCTTGTCTTTAGGCACCTAAATGGATTTGGTAAATAATCATTGTAGATTGATTTAACTAGATGCCACTATGCCTAATCGTTTTTATTTGGGGATAATTAGGATCGGTGGTCTATGATGCATAATGCCATCAACTGACAAAGCGTGAGACGTGAATGAAGTTACGACTGAGTTGTGAGCCCCGCGCCAACAAGTGGAATGCAAAATGAAGATACATTAGGAACTACCTACAATAGTTGCACAAACATGCTGTGCTTTGTTAGCTAGGTATTGTGTTTTAACAGTACAATCACGGGGTATTCGGTGACGTGACTTAAACACCAATATGGTACAACACGCGGTCTGTGACCGGTTCTATTCTAGCTCTCCTATCTCTATGTGCTTTTAAATACCTATAAATATAGGGGGGGACGGTACAAAAACAGCCTCAGTTGCCTCATTAAATATATTGTTATTGTCACTATACTATAATATATTTAACTTTCTCTTAATTACTTGGAGGGAGAAGTTTTGTGATCGTCAAAAGATTCAAACTCGAGGATTTTGATAAATGTCAACATTTCATGACCTCCTGAAACCAAAAAAGTGGTTTTGTCACTGTCGTCTTGTCTGTATCTCAACCTAGAGTCGAAACTATTTTACCGATCGGACAGCTGCATTTACTGTTGTGGATTGATTTGAAATCACTCGTTAATTTAAAACCATTTATGTCGTTCTCGTTGTGTGTAGATTTGTTTCACCCCACAACGAAATCATTAGTTTATTACTAGACCCTATTAATACAGAAATTTCATTCTACCCAAAAATTAGGTAGGCGGAACATTGAAAGGTTCCACCTTTCCTTCAACCAGTGACATAATGTTTATATATTGATTTTGTTTTGATAATTATATAATTAGTATAGTTGGAATTCAAAAGTCAGATTTTCCCAGAAAAAAGTTTATATGAAATTATATATTTAATAATGTTTTTAAAATAAAAGTTTCACAATAAAGTGTATGTATATATATATATATACTTTATTGTGAAACTTTTATTTTAAAAACATTATTAATATATAAATATATCGGAGCAGGAAGATTTGACGCAGACTACCGGTTGTAATGTGGATGATCGCCTGGAACTGTAATTTGGTAGATATTGATAAAGATGAGAGTCTGTAGGTTGAATACGGTGTTTTTTTTTAATTTACTGTAAAATAAAATACATTATTAATTAGCTGTTTCAAGTTTGATTTGTAAAACACTATGGGTCAACAAACATTTATATTAGCGTGTAAAAATAGCCACGCCACTCAAGCAGATTCTGTTCTAAATGTTCTCCTGTGAAACACGCTTTAAAAGTAAAAGTACAAACTTATTCGTTTATTCAAGATAAGTGTGCTAACTTGTAAAGTTCCACCTGATAAAAAGTGGAAAGCGAGAAAAGGTCCCAGGGATTTGGAGAGATAAAGTGTAAAAAGAGATGGTGTGTGACTGGCGCAATAAGTCACGACTGTAATCTGTTTTGAGAACGAACGGGAGAGTAAATTTGTCTGGAACAGTTAGTAAGACGGACTCAGGAGTCCTCATCAACTCAAGAGATCGGACACATACACTTCTTTATTCTTTATGTCTTTAAGACTTTCATTTTACTTACATTAGTTTTCTCGAATGAAGGCCAATATAGATTTGAAATATTATTACTTTTTATTTAAAACTTTTAAAAAAATCCAGAAAGATTAATAAAATTAAATAAGATCGTCTTTTTACCGACTCTCTCAAATAATGTATTTATAATATTAATTTTGTGAGTTGAGTTATTTAACCATGCATTTTCTGAACAGACTGATTATATTAAACCGTTACTCGGGAGTACCAAGTTCAGGTGAGCCCTCAACTTAAAGCATCGGCATCGGTGGATAATTAGTTAATTGAAACTTGTGGACTTCCCGAAGTAAGGCCATTATAAAAGGAAATGGATAACAGACAATAGTTAAGTTATATAACACATGACACTTTTGAAACAGTCAACAAGAAATATCCTAGATGGTAAACTTTATTAGACACATCAAATATTATAGCCAGCAAGTACTAAGTATAAATAAATATGTTGAGCAGATCAAATTAAGATCCTTCCTTGAATACTATGGGTGGTATGTAAGAAAGTTAGTGAAAGCTTAGTGGACCGAAAAGTGTGGTCCTAAGCCCACTATCGCTCCACCTTTTAAACTATGGGCCAGTTTCATAGTCAGGTTTAGTACGCCTAAAGTGCGAGTCGATACTAAATACAGGACGACACCTACCTAGACCAAAATGGAATGGGCCAGTTTCGCATATGAAACTGGCCCATTCCATTCAATTTCAGGTAGGTGACGTCTTGTATTTAGTATAGCGCCGCACTTGAGGCGTACTAAATCTGACTATGAAACTGGACCTATGAGGACGCAAGAAAACCCAGGCTAGTGTCCACTAAGCATCCACTTAGTCAAGTTCTTGCATACGGACCTTTAAGTCATAAGGTAAATGATTGACAACATTTAGTAAACAGTCAATATAAAATAGAGAAGTTACTTTAACCAACCAGAAACGAACTAGCTCTTATTACTTTACAGTAGTCTTAGTGTTTAGCATGATACTGAACTAATATTTAGTATTTTAATTGGCATGAAATAATATCAACAATTGAAGCAACTATACAACTGTACTTAAGTATAGGTACATGTCCTCAGTGGTTGATGGGATATTCTAAAGTGATGAGTTAGGCGACAATCTCACAATTAGTGAACAGGCTGATCCATTTAACAAACATGGTCGTAAGGACCAGTGAGAAACACAATGATCTAATATATCAAAAAAAAGTCAAATCTGGACATCATTAACAGGTAGGGGCCACCATTTAAGCACATTCCCAACTGGGACCTTAAACAAACAAACAATTCGTGCAGGCCAAGTGACCACCAGTAGACCTGGACAGTTAATATCACCTACATTAACCAATCAGGAAAAATACTCAAATGAACCTATATAAAACAAACTGAACAGTAAGGCAATTTTCCATACCATATTACTATATAAAAGACAGAAACATCATGACGCCATACATATTTATAGATCAGAAATAAATAATGAAATAAATTAATAATTACTACAGTCATAATCTACTGCTATCTACATTGGAGCTTTTTATACATTAGGGGCAAGAAGCTCTCCTCTCTTAGTTAATATTACATTACAACTTTCTTAATTCTTCTTATCCTTATAGCCTGCCTCGGTGGCGTAGTTATCTAACGCGCTAGTTTAGTGTTGAGCTAAACTACCGAGAACGGGGAGATCGAGGTTCGAATCTCGCTCGGGTGAACTGGGGTGGTTTTTCCTAAGTCGTTTTCCACTCTCTCTCTCCACGCAAATGTGGGTTCACTTCCTCTATATTCAACCTTCTCAATTCCTTGCCCATTAGTTTAATTAGTACTTAAGCCTATAACCCGAAGGGGTAATAAGACGTGGTGCTAAGTATTATTATTATTAGTAGTAGCTTGTCCTTGCAGAGGACACCTGTCCTATTAAGGTTAACATGGTCATGCCATCTATGGTGCTTCGTCCAGCGATTTGGGCGTAGAAAGAACCTAACTTGTAGATCAAGCGTAGCTCGTCGGCTGATAAACGGAGTTGAATTAACTAATTCCTGTTATTTCCTCCTTGTGTGTATAGTCCAGAATGGTAGGCAAAGGAGGGGTAGGAAGGAGAACTCTCTTGAATATGCTAGAACCATATTCGCTAAGAGGGTGTAGAGTGTCGGACATGTGACGGACGCTATGCTCTTTCATACCATCGGCGAGTGTGGGAACTTGAGGGTCAGCGCATGCGTGGCCAAGGCTGGCGCGTCAGATCGGGGCCTACGTTAATTATATCGGGTTAACTATCGGGCCTACATGCTACAGGCGTGACGTCAAAGAGAGGGGGTCGGCTGCCGCTGCGCTCCATTAGTTAGCACGGCGTTCACTCGTAGCGACCAAATAAAACTTTATTTTTACAAGTAATGTTACTACTTAGGGGTTTATCATTGGGATAGCGTCATTCTGCAGCATTCTTACTTGAATATAATAGTGATATAATGAAATTTACAGATAACCTAGCCTAAACCATACATTTAAAATAATGTAATAAAACTAGTTCCTAATATTGTGTCAGTTTAGTTACTTATTTTTTCGAATTGAGAAGCTTTGAGTAATATCATTGTTTGACTGTTTCATAGCAAACTCACAAACAAACAGTGTATTACAAATTTTTCATTTCGTTATAGATGACAACACGTACATTATTGATACATAATAATTTTATGTAAGGCAGTAAAATATTACAAAGCTATTACACGATGGCAACTTTATCCAAACAGCTCTTTTACTTTCCATTCCCCCCCTCCCCCCTCTTGCTTAGTCTGTCTTTAATAACTTTGGTGTAGTTATTAAGAAGAATATTACAAAGAATTGAAACAAGCCATTTTTAGTTTTTACAATATCAAAATGAGGTGATTTACATTCAAAACAGATAAACTAAACAACATGTTTTTTTTTTTTNTCAGCAGAGATTAGGATATTATCTTCGCCAGAGATTTCAATCTCTTTCTTTTTTCTAAGGATTTCAATTTCTTGTCTTCCTCCGAGCGTTTTTTTTTTGCAAGGTTTTAAATGAGTACGAAGGTAGATTTTTCAACAAAGTCGGGTATGAACAATTTTTTCATTTTGGTTTGTCTCTTCTACAAGTTAAAATGTTGCCATGGGCTTTTGTTTTTACGGAGTCTTCTCTAATAATATCTGAGTCCGTAAAATGATTCTCACAAATGAGTGAGTACGTAGAAGGGATTAAATTGTCTCTGTGAATGGACCGAATCCATTTTTGTCTGAGCGTTTCATCACTGGGAAATTTAAATACGGATTTTATATTAGTGTATCCATAATTGGATTTAAATCCAGGTACACAGCATTTTAAAGTAACAGAGGATTGGACATGGTGAATAGTAATATTAGTATAGATATTTTAAAAGAACCAGGCATAGAGTAGTAACGCCTGAATATAATACAGAGTAGTTCTTGTGTTGGGCTAAAATCAATTTTAGCATCACGGCACAATATCAACACGTGATAATTTCTATGAGCGAGAGTGAAAGGGCCTACCGATTTTAACGGGAAAAGTATTTTAACATAACATCCAGGGTTCTTTTACATGTCCACAATAATTATCATGGGACCGACGGCTTTATTTTCCCTCCGAAGGAAGTTGTGCTACCGATTTTTATCACTCACTTTATCACACCAGCTGGGGTTTGAACCCACGATCATCGGATCTTGAGGCGAGAACTTTACCCTAAGACCATCGAGTTCGAATATTATCTATTCTTACATTAAAATACTAGTACAGGCTACTAATGATTTAATATTATCCTACCATTGGTAACAGAATGATGAGGTTGAACTTTGGAAAAAAGGTTGTTAAATAAAGTTTTGAAAAAAGGATACCTAGGGCCGAGAGTTAGATGTATAGTGATTAAAATGTAGAGCGTGAACTGTTGTCTATAGAATGAGATTCATAATCTCTGCCCTTAGTGCAGTCGGTTGGGTTCAAACAATGAGCTCTCAAGTCAAACACAAGCGTGAAGACCGCTAGCTCAACCCTTCCAAGATATGAGTTTAAAACAAACTATTATTTCAAATATGTCAATTTATTGATTTATTATGTACATCGTCTGGGATATATTCATATTTACACTTATAGGGTCAGAAGATTTAGAAGGCAGAATTTTATGGAAAATGTTACTCTAATTCGTTTAGAGGGTGAGTTGAAAACAATTTAAGAAAAAAATAATTTTTAATACAACCAGTTGGGATTCGAACCCTTACCTTTCCATCAAGCCAGATCACATGGGTTGGACTCCTGGCCTATAATGCGTCTATTTTAGGCTGCACTGAATTTTTTCTTCTTTTTTTTTTAGCACCGCATCTTGCTACCAGTTCAGGCTATACGCCTATGTACTAATTACACTAATATGTTAGGGATTGGGAAGGTTGAATGTAGAGGAAGTGAACCCACATTTACGTGGAGTGAGAGTGGGAAAACCATTTAGAGAAAAGCACCCTCATTGCACCCAACTGGGATTGAACCTCGATCTCCTCGTCTTCATTATTCAAGTGCTAGTCTAACACGAGAGTTGCGTGTTAGACCACGCGGCCACTGAAGCGGGTAATATTATAATGGTGGCAGTAATTTCAAGATGATAAAAATGTCGATTAAAATTATTTGTCCTTATCTACATGCTTACATGCTAAAACTAATATTATATCTTAGTCTTAAAATCTTATTTTTACTCCAAGGACTAACTTCGGGAAGAGACACCTTCAGAAGATAACTTTTTTTTTAGCACCACGTCTTACTACCCGTTTGATTTCCACGCTTATATACTAATTGCGATAATGGTTTTAGAGATTAGGAAAGGTATATTTAGAGCAGGTCTACTCGCATTTGCGTGGAGGGAGAGTGGAAAACTTTTGGGCAAAAACTACCCTCAGTACACCCGACCGAGATTCGAACCTCGAATTCACCTTCATCGATAGTCTAGTTTATTGCATGAGTAGCGCGTTAGACCACGTGGCCACCAAAGTGGTTTGGAAAATAAATTATATATATATAGCGTTGACAAGGGTAATAATGTTGCTTATACACATCTTTTATATGTATACCATTAAAACCCGATAAAATATCTCGTTTAACATTTCCAGGATAACGGCTCTAATATCTTGATAGCAATCTACGTAAGAAGCTTCAAAAACGATTTCAAAATACAGTACAATTTTCATAGGAAGAGCCCTAGCCGTGATCTAGAAAAGGTATTAGATCTACTTCCACGTAAGCATACGTCAAGTCGTGTCACTCTTGATATATATATTATCAAAAACTAGAAAATAACACTAATAATATATTAACATTTTATTAATTTTGGCTACAAAAAATATGTATATATGTTCTAAAAAATCCTTCTTATGAAAATAGAACTGTAATTTAAGAGAGGTCGATTTCTTAGCCTTCTTTTACGGTCCAGATATCGTAAACTCCTTAAGATTTTATGGGGCGAACATCAAGGAAAGCTTTATATTTTCTAAAAAAACCTACCTGTGAAAATTGGATTGTAGTTTAAAAGAGGTCGATTTCTTTACCTTCTCTCCCGGTCCTGATATCGTAAAGTCCTTAAGATTTTCCTTTATGAGGCGAACTTCAAGGAAAGATTACGGGTTCCCGATCTTTAAGAATGTACACACAGTCTACCTTGCATTTAGCTCCTGCTTTCCCTTTAACAATACTGTCCCTTGCACATGCTTCGATTACACTAAATCATAACTTTTTTTTACCAAAACCTTAGACCATAAGCTCATTCAAAGCTTTTTTTGAATACGCACCGATGGTCACAAGGTTTGAAGCGTCAAGTTTGTGAGAGACAGGATTTATGGTGACGTGAATTTTAGGTTTGATTCTCAGCCGAGTAAAATGAGGAATTTTCCACCAATGATTTTTTCACGCTGGTTTACCGATCTCCTCTCCTTACAAACGCTGATTCTTTTCTTCCAAAATAGCCTACCATTCCATATCCATTATATAGCCTCGATCAGCTGTGTCGGTGCATCTAATCTAGATTGGTTGGCCGGTGGCGGTGGTTTCACGATTTAAATTCCAACTGGGTGGACTGAGGGTGGTTTTTCCTAAACGGTTTTCCACTTTCCTTCCATGCAAATGCGGGTATATCACCTCTAAAACACTTCCTTCCTCATCCCTACCCAATGAGGATGATTATCATATATATGTAAAACCTGAACAGGATGCGATGAGATGCGATGATTTAAAAAATCTCGGTGCAAAGATAATATATTTATTTCAGATGAAGGTTTCTAAAGTGGTATGCGATCAAAACCCTTAAAGCCCTCTTCTCCTTAAACATCTTTAGACGCACCATAAAAGGTCACAAACAAACTTGTGAAAAGCTTGCAACAGTTTCTTTTTTTTAGACGATAATCTCTTTATCCGGAGACTGGTCCCGACGTAACCTGTTATCCCTTTACCTTTCTACTTTACTCTTCTTTCTCTCAATAATGCTTCCCGAACTCTTTTATTCTGATTACTTTGCAGAAAAAAGAATGCACCAAGAAAAGAATATAGCAAATAGCACATTTTTTATGAACTAGCATTTAAAGAGTTGAGTTTGATTTTAGAAAAATGTATTATGGGATTAAACCTTCTCGTTTCTTTATCATATTATATTTTGACATCACCAGTCTGCGTCTCATTCAACTATCTTAATGCTTATCTTCGTCATCTTAACAATCAAGGACTGACGGAAGAAAGCAACCGATATACAATTAAGTATATATGAAAGACTACGCCGATAAGGCATAGTTTTGAATGATGAGCTTAATGCTCTAATTATATAGGTCCATAGGACGTGATTTAGTATGGCAGTGTTTCTGACCTCTTTTTCTATGTCCATAAGACATGGTGCTATGCACTAGAAAAACAGTCATGACTCCCTAAACTGTATGGCCATGCTTAGGATCACTTAATGGTGGAAATCAGGCTATCTGAAGCTTTGTTCAATGAACTAATTAGGTCTGGGACTAGTACCCGTCCCTATTGTTTCTCTTTAGAGTATCTATTTTTGGTGCGCAACCTGTGGGAGCACTGCTAGTTTTTAGTAGTGGCCCGTGGGGATAGCGTTTAGTCTCTGGCCCCCTTCTGGCACTGTTTGTGTTAGTTAATACATTAATTATTTTGCACCAGTTTTATTGTGGCTTAGATAGAATGAAATATATATATATATAATTGAATATACAGGCAGTACTAGTTAGAAACTGACCGGCCATAGAATCTTAAACAGCCTAAGTTCCTGATAGCTCACCATTTACAATTTGTAAAGTGATTGTTCCTCTTCCAGGACATTAATATTTGTGTTACGTAAACTCTCCATGGAGTTAACTAATGCTAGATAGCTCATTTAATTACCATCGTAATAACTCTTTAAAATTAGGACTTAATAGAAATTGATATTAACAATTATTTAACTATAATTGTTGTATATACCTTTCAGGTCTAAGTCTAGTATTTGCTAGGCTGGATAGTTATGTATTGGAGCTTAACCTTAAATTAACACTTGCTTTCATTTTATTTTGCCTCCGTGTTGAGGCAGACGCACCTTCGTAGCAGAATGTGCTTTAGTTCTAATTTGAAGAGTTACTAGACTCAACAATCAACATTAGACTCAACTTTACTTGTGTTCAAAGTTTTGTGGGGATGTGTGCATATTATTTTAGTTTCATTCCAGCCTTTTCTGAGCTGGCTGCCCCGTTAAACCTTCTAAAAAAGAAAGGAGTACAGTTTGTGTGGGAAGACAATCAAAAGAAAGGTTTTTCTGAACCTAAGCAAAATCTGGTGTCCCCTAAGGTAACTAGAATGCCCGATTTTTCGTTTCCCTTTAAACATAAGGTTGACGCTTCATCCTATGCCCTTGGGGCTGTTCTTTCTTAAAGACACCCAGAAGGTTTACTTCGGTAGTACTCGTTAGTAAATCTCTTACCGATGCACAGAAGAGGTACATTGCTTATGAAAGGGAATGTCTCGGATGCTTATTCAGTATCGAGAAGTTTGCCGATTATCTCGAACAACGTGAGTTCATTCTGTATACTGACAAGAGAGCCTTGTCGTGGATGTTCAATCACCCAAAGAAGTTAAGGAAAATTGGCCGTTGGGTTTTGAAGTTATCTCAGTTCATCCCCGTCACTGGAAATCCAGTCTAACAGAAGAGATACGCGTTTAATTATCATGACCACAAATTTTGTTAGGTTTGACCCTGAATGGGAGGAAATATTACAGTCCCGTCAAGACTTTATGGGCTTTAAAACAGCCCACGAGCCACCCCTAGGTGAGGCATCAAATTATTTTTTTATTCAATTAACCATATTATGTGATTTTGTGGGTATAGGTAGAACTTACTAGTTCAACGTTCCATCCGACTTTAGCTCAGTCGGTAGCATGTTTGCCTACTGAGCTAAGGGACCCGGATTCGATTCACGACATGGCCAAAAAAATGTATCATTGGTGAAATTTGGATTTACCATTTCACATTGATATATTAACGGCTGGGGACTGGATGCTGCCTGTGCCTGTCCTAGTCTTGAATTAGATTATAAAGCATTTGAATCTATGAGAGGCCTAGCCAGCCGTATTGAAAAATATATGGCTGGAATAAGAAACTGACCGAAGCTGGAAACAGTAATGGATGACAGGTAAAGTAAAGTTCAACGTTCACTCCATTTAACCTGAAAGATAGAAATATTACCTATATGGGTTACACTATGATGCACAATATAAGATAGGGCCTTAGTATATACCTTGAAGAGGATGAATGTAGTGTACAATATTCTAACAGTTCTGCTAAGAGAACCTTAATTTCTGTAAAGTGGTTGATTAAACCTATTATTTTCGATTATTTTTCGTTTATCCAACACCTCTTCTTACCAAATAATGAAGATCATCCAGAATCTTTTATCCCCGGACTTTGGTTCCTCCATTAACGATGAAAACTTTGTTGAAAGAACTATTTTCCGAAGATGGCTCCGTTAAGGGTGAACCGCGGTGGCACTTTGTGTCGGCGATAAAGGTATCTCTTTTGTAATATGTGACGTAACAAATCAATAGTTATAGTGAGATTTTTTTATATCTTGATGAAAAACTACATCAAATAAAAGCTAAACTATATATTTTTACAAAAACCACTCATTTAAACACAATTATTACTTAACAGCTAAATATGTGAGTTACCCGCCTTCAGGGACCGAACAGTCTAAGGCATCGTGTTAGACTGGACTTCTGATGACGAGGAGATTGGGGCTTAAACTCCAATCAGGTCTACTGAAGGTGATTTTTCCTCAATGGTTTTACACTCTCCTTCCATGAATATCTGAGTAGATTATTTCTAAAATGTTTCCTTCCTCATCCCTATTAAAGTAAATACTATGAGTATAGCCTGCGATGTAAAAAAAGTGGGCTAGAGATGATAAGGATGGTTCAAAGCAAATGCAACTGAACTAGCGTGAAAAGGGGATAAGAAAATCCCATCATTAAATATTACTAACCAGGCCAAGATTCGAACCTCAATTGCCTTGGAATTGGAAAGCCAGTCTATTGCGAGCTTGTCTGTTGATAATTAAATTTAAAAATTAGTTTTCTGAGAGTATTTATCAAGTGCATAAAACTACCTTATTTTTGTTAACCATCATCGATTAAAATATTTCTTAGAAAGAGCATAGCAATAGTTGCTTAGAAATATCTAATAATGCTTCCATTTAATTAAAAAATAGACTTGAAAATTTCTCGAAAAACACGAAGCCATTCATTTAACATAACGTTATTAATATAATACATTTTTGGTAGCTTTGTTCTTTTTTTGACAATTTAAAAATTACTTTAAGACAATTTCGTATTAATCTGTCTCGCAAATAGCCTGTTTAGTCACTATGACAATTTAAATCACTTGCCAACGTCACAAACAAAAATTGGAACAGGATGAATACGAAACTGATTTTAATAACCTTTCACCTGTCGGAAATAATTCAAAGATACCATGAATTAACTGAAGTAATAGTAATATAAGTGCACCTATTCGACATATACATAGGCATCGACTGTGGGGGTGCTTTGCATAATAAGCATCCCCAAAAATATTTTCATGGGTGCTCAGAACCCTCAATATTTCAGCTTTTCTAAAACCTTAATATTACGGCGATAGTTCTATCTTGGATATAGGATTGCGTTGCAAACAGTGTTTTCTATCGTAGCAAATGGCAGGTGCTGCATTATTATATGTGAGCAAGGGCGATTAAGTTGGTAGCACTCGCCATTCGTGAATCGACAGCCTGACATTTGTCAACTTGTTTTCATTATAATTTGGTTAGTGGCAGTACTCGTATCGTATGTAAAATTTTGGTGATGTGCATTTTTTTCTTTTATTAAATTTATTTTTATTATATTTTACTAAACATACGTTGAGACTAACAAATTGTACCTTAATTTTGGATATTTTTTTAAACACGGTGCTTGAAAATTTGAAAATGTTATGCCACACCCACACTCCTTTTTATAGAGCACTCCCAATGGTTTTTTTTTTTACAAATCTGCGACCATGGACATAAGTCGTTCTCGACCTCACTCCCTGCGTATGAGTGTGTACGTTAACGCCACAGGAGCTACCGCTACGAGTATAAAATCAAATTCTAAAACGGTTGAATATTTAACGACGTTGTTTACTTGGAGATTTCGAAGCTATTTTGCGAAGTGGGTTGCATCTTAACTTGGCGCACCTAAGCATTCTAAGTGATATCACACTTAGACACCAATTTACGGAATAGAAAGAAATGGAAGTAAATTAGCAGTTCACTCTTTGAGGTATCTTGTTTATCTACTGATAACACTTCCCCTATTCCTCTGAGGAATTTACACACTCAATCTACTATTTGCGCCTTGAAAACATTGTCTTGCTTTTAAAACTACCTATTTTCTTGTTTCCTATTCTAGATAGACAATAGGCTCCCACGGACTTTTTTTAATCTACATCCTGGCAGGAAAACACCTACAGGACATTTTCGTGATTTTTCCAAATAGCCTGAATTGTGGATGATCTATAAAATATGCCTTTAAATAAAAACTACATCAAGATAAAAAATAATAATTTTGGGACATTGTAGACTATTTTTAGAATAATTTATGATTTTTGTATCAACGTTATATCTTTAAAACTTGCTGAATAAAACGAAATTTAATAATATGGCAAATCCTATTTTGACCGGCCGTGACGTCACAGGTAAAAAAGTCCTTAAGGGATTGTCAAAAAAACAACGTCTGTATGGCTAAAAGCATCGTGGTGAAGGCCACCTCTTAAGAAACGGATCGATGCTAAACAAATGCCGAATACAAGGCGTGTAAAAAGGGGTTTGTACGTGAAGTGGTTACGTAAGATTGTAATGTGGACTAGGGATTGAAAGTATCCTGGCGATAACGTAGCAAGTGCCTCATTGTATAAACTCATTTTATAACAAATACAAGCGTCTCTACCATCTGAATATAAAATTATATACAGTAAAACCCCGTTAAACTGGACCCCTATAGTCCAAATTCTGGTTGATCCGGACACAATTTTCAAGAAACAGCGGGGAAAAAACCCCAAATTAAATCAAAGAAGATATATTTTATTGATGACGAAATAAAATTTTAACGAGAATTGTAAGAAACAGTGATAATAAATCCTAAATACTTACATATTGTATATCCCGATACCTTAGCTCAGTTGGTAAATTCTATGTCTGCTGAGCTAAAGGTTTCAGGTCCGTTTACCGGCATGGACTAGACATTTATCATTGGTGAAATGTGGGTTTTCCCCTTTCACAGTGATGAATTAATGACTGGAGGCTGGTTGTTGTGTTGGATCTAGATTTAAGTTAGTTTATAAGTCGTGTGCTGATATAATCAATCGTTTTAGAAAGTGCACGTTAAATATCTCAAATAGATGATTTTAATTACATGTTGTTGCGAACATAATATGTTCATCTATAGATGAATATACATTTTAGAAAGCTCATTCAACTTTAATTTAAAATCTGCAAAAATAAACTGCCTTCCCACTGACCCTTCCGTATTATCCCGTTCAATTCAATTTTTGCTAATCTGAAAAAGTTCTGTCCCAATTAGTAGGATTAATAAGATTATACTGTAGTTTGTATATATATATATGATTAGTTTTTGCTAATCAGTTAGTGTATCGACGCAATTTACATAAAAACTAAACTAAAAAACTTCTGAACTGTCTTTGGACTTTTTACTAAAAGCCGTGTTATTTGGACAAACAAAAGTGTGAACTTTAAGATATTTCTCACCTGGGTACGACGAATAGTATATATTAATATACTCTTCAAGGTTATTAAGTTGGGAGTGTAGGAAACAAAGTTAAGAGCAGTATTTTTGCAGTTGCTACGTTAAATGTTTTTTGGTCAAAAAACAGTAGTTTTTTAATAACTGTCAAGGGTGTTTTGGAGTTCAATGACACTATTTTATCTATATTTAAAAAGTTTCTCATCTAATACCACTATACTCATGACAGATTTTCAAAAACTGTTGATGTCACCATTTAAAGAAAATTAAACTATATGTTTCTATTGGAGCAATAATTATTTTATTTAGTTTGGCCGAAAAAATTCCTCTATAAGAATTGTATAAACACTTCCCTTAGCTGGCGTGCCTTACACTCCCACGTTAACGATAACGGTTAACGATTGGGAGGGTATCTAGGGTAAATCCACCTTGGAATATCTTTGAGAGGGGTTGTAGAGGGGTGGGAAAATCAACCAGTAGCTGTTGAGGTGTTTCTGAAAACCATTTAAATAGCTGATGGATATATATATCATTCATTATTTCTTTCTTCTGTGCTTCCCATCATACTGCCTATCTAGGCTATTCACAACGTCCATCATAGACTACCTTATTAATAATGATTGATAAATTATCCTGGACACAGACAAGGAAACACAAGACATTCAGTCTTACGGGAGTTTCTCTGCGCTCATCGAGCCAGTTTTAGTCCTTGGACACTGGGAGTGCTAGTTGCAGTTTTAGTTCTCTATGATAACAGCACTTACAAGTGAAACAACTCGCTTTCAAACTGTTCGCTGTAAAGGTTACAAACCGGAGAGCAAGTTTCCAAGGGTGGTGGTCAGGACACAATAGCTATATCCACCCGCCACCTCCAACTGACCCCTTACGTTCTTTCAATGAACAAACCTTTTCAGACAAGTAACTAGTGGAAGGTATTTGAAGATTGTTTACAACTAGACAATTTGCAAACATTAGTTGAACAAAAAAGGACCATTGTACTTTACGCTTTCTTCTTAATTTGCAGTCTGAGTAAACTCGTTCGGGGGTTTGTTTATGGAAAGAGGGTGGAGCAGCTACCTGAACCTATACTTGTGAAAGCCAGTATATAGTCACTAGAAGGACATTTGTCTGTTCTCTAGTAAAACCATCTTTAAAGTGAACTGTTTTTAAAAATACCTGCTTGATAGCGATGTTGTCACTTGGGACTGCATGTAGCGATCCACGTGTTGACGGACCCAAGCTCTCCCAATGGGTGCAGCCAATTTAACCTGGAGGTTGTGGGTCTGGTGTATACCTTATCTGTGATCTGATCCACAGATAATGATAGAGGGATAGCTCAGAGATAGAGTGATATTTAGTCGGGTTGGCTCTCAAAATGTTTCATCCACTCCAGTGTTCACATGGTTTAGGGCATATGTCTTGCGACGGAATACATTTTTGATGATAGAGAAATTGAAGTTCGAATCCCATCCGGGTACATTAAGGGTGGTTTTCTGAATCCCTTTTTTGAGATAGTTTAGGTTAGTTTAGGGAGCCTCACTCCTATGCAATTAGATGATAATAATTGAAATAGGAAATCAAGTATATAAAAAACAAATTAGATAGAATAATAGGACTAGACTTAAAGTATTAAGATGTCTAGTCAAGATACATAAAGGAAATAAAACTTTAAAAAAATCCCCTCTCTGAATTAATGTGGCTGAATTTTCTCTACCTTCTTCATTAGTCAAATTAAGCCGTTAATAACCTTGATGTTAAACGTAATAGTAAAATTATTGTGCAATTAAATAAACCATAGCAAATTTAATTTTAAGTCGACAGAATTAATTGTTTCAATTACTTTCTAGCCCGTAGAAAATGTTTCATATCGCCAAAATGAGCGACAAGTGAACACTATTCTGTATAAAGCCAAATTCATTTATCTGAATTGTGGATGATTATTTAAGTACTATCTGTCATCGAGTATATGCTTAGTGATTCTGTGTTTTAACTATACTCGAAATTTCTTACGAATTGACATATTTGACTGCTATTAAAGCTACTAGATCTACCTTCACGTATTCATACGTCAGGCCATGTTATCTATAGCTGTAAATTTGATAGAAATTATCAATACTTATAAAATAACACTAGTAATATTGTTAAATGCTATAACTGTTGACCATCAAAAATAGGACTCGTGTTTTATCAGAGGTTCTCAAAATGTTTAGTCTTAAAAAAACCGGGGAATAACTTTGCCCCGCTTTATAAGTTTGATTCCCAGATAATATGTTTGAAATATCTCCCATTAATATCGTCACTTTGAACAATTGCGAGTATAGTTTTGTATTGATGAGTTTCACACATTTTATTGAGAATACCATTATTTTATAAACAATTTCAAAAGTATTCATTGAAGCTTATTTTATTCTATAGTAAAAATATGACTTGGTCCAACAACTTTGCTCAGTTGCCTGCTGAGATAAGGGTCGCGGGTTCGGTACCCGGCATGGCTGAAAATTTATGCTTGATGAAAATGTGGCCTCTCACAGTGATAAATTAACGGCCGAGGACTGGATGTTGTGCCTGTCCTAGTCTCAAGTTAGATTATAAGGCATATGAAGCTACGACATTCTTAGCAAGCTGGTAGTGGCAAATATATTACTTGAATAAAAAACTGACCCAGACCACAGGCTGGAAACCATAATAGATGTAAAAAAAGTAAAGTAAAATATTACTTGGGTAAAACAGTTCCCATGTAGCAGGTGAATGGGACTATAAAACTCCAAGACTCCAATATACTCTCTATACAATAGACCAGCACACAACGAATCATATACATTTTACTACAAGAATATAACATTCTGTTGGGAAATGGTGAACTTGTTTAAATGTGTTGATGAAACACAAGATAAAACAACGATAAGCGCTTCTTAAAAGCTTCATCTCCTTTCATCTTGAATTCTATAGCAAATCTTAGCGACGATAAAACAACACCCATATTAAATATTACGGTAGAGATGTCCTAAGGGTTTTTTTTTTTTTTGAGTCGTCGATTCATGGCTCTGCTCAATTTTCTTCATTTTTCTTCGTGTCTGTTTTCTTCCGATAATGCCGATGAAACTTGTTCGCAGGGCTTTTTAAGAATATGGTTGAGTGGTTTTATTGGAAAAACTGATCTGGTGTAAAAGGGTGAAGTAAAGGTGAAATACAAACTCCCACAAATAAAATATCCATGAACCGTCTGTTATTTCACGAGTAAACGTTTATTTTATTATATTTTGAATGTTGCATTTTTTTATGCTTTGTAAATTAGCCAGGATTTTTACATTGCAGGGAAACTACAAGTACCTTTATAGTATCTTCTATATCATGAAACTGAACCGATAAAATATATACTACTTATTGTTAGCTAACGGTAACATTTTACTTTTTACTGTCGTAATATGAAACGTACTAACACAATTTTCACTGCGCTACGTATAAAGTTTTTAACCCGCCTCGGTGGCGTAGTTGGCTAACGCGCCAGTCGTGTTGAGCTCGACCGCCGAGGATGGGGAGATCGAGGTTCGAATCTCGGTCGGGTGAACTGAGAGGGGTTTTTCATAAATGGTTTTCCACTCTCCCTCCACGCAAATGCGGGTTCACTTCCTCTAAATTCAACCCTCCCAATTCCTAATCCATTAGAGTAATTAGTACTTAATCGTATAACCCGAACGGGTAGTAAGACGCGGTGCTAAATATTATTATAAAGTTTTTGAAGTAATAAGATAAAAATATTGTTTGGTTGTTCTTCATAGTAAGATTAGAACGGGACATTTTTCTTTCACAAGTTGTTTCACAATACTTATAATTAGGACTAAGATGGCTATAATATGTCATATTTTTATTCTAAGCTTAATATAAGTTTTGAACATAAATATGATTCGAGTTTTCTTGATTTTACGGAGTTCATTTTTATTTTGAATATACTTAGATGTTTTTTCATAAATATTTAAGACATGTGCAAAAAACTATTAAATATTATGTCTACCATTTTACAAAATAATAATAATAATATTAATACTGTAGTAACTATTTATCAGTGAAATTCTTTTGTAATGTCTGGATTGATATAAACAAAATGTATATTTTAGCAACTTATCTGAGGTTTAAACAGTTTATCCAAGGTTTACAGGCAACGCTACTCAATGTAGCGTATAATTGAAAATTCTTTGGTTTTAATTTTTGATAGTATTTTAACTTTTTAGGTGACTTTGTTTTTTACATTTTAAAGATTATATTTGAATGAATATTTCACATCCTTTTAAAGGCAGAAGCACTCTAACCCTATTGATGATGCACCTCAACAACAATTGACAGCACAAAAACTTTCGAAACAAACAAAACAGACTTTTACTTTGTTTTTAGGTTATATATCTACCTGTAACAATTTGAGTAGTTTATTTTGCACCGAATCTTACCACTCGTCTAGGATACAAGAATATTTGAGGAAGTGTACACGAAATGGCGTGAATGGAGAGGGATACATCTTTTAGTAAAATAAAATACCCTGATACCCTAACCAGGGGTCTTCATTCAACCTTTTAAGGTCCAAAGGGACAAAGTTTTTGTCTCTTGATGGCTCGCGGGCCGCAATACTGTACCGACAATATTAGGGTTGAACACTTGATATATTATAATTCTTTTGACATCCCGAGTGTCTCCAGTAGTGATGAACCAACGCGAACACTCCCGACTATGTCCGAACGCACCCGAAATAGTATTCTCTCCCTCCCCTGTCTAGCAGAGTATTCATTTGCCGGTTCGAGATATATTTGTACAAACACGTAATATTTTTATTCGCGTATAAAGCAAACATATTTTATAAAATAGCTTAAAATACGTAGTTATTTTATCATTTTAATTATGTAAAATATAAATCTGTTTTTGTAATTTTTCCCTCTTGAAATAATTTTATGTCTTTCATAAGCCGACGGGCCGCAAGTGGCCCGTGGGCCACGGATTGAAGAATCTTGAACTAAACTGAGAACTTAACCCCAACTATCCCATCACTGTCAAAACTGACTAAACGTGATCACAGGTGTGGATGTGTACAAAATAATTCATGTAGAAAGAACCCCTTTTCACACATACTCGTAGTTAGATGGCTAGATTGTCATTTTTATTAGATATATGTATATTTATATATATATATATCTAAGGGGGCCATCTACTGGAGCGATAAGACGTGTGATCTACCTCTGTGGCGTAGTTGGCTATTACGCTAGCTTTGTTTTGAGCTAGTCTGCCGAGGACGGGGAGGTCGAAGTTCAAATCTCACTCAGGTGATCTGGAGGAGTTTTTTACTAAATGGTTTTCTACTCTCCCTCCATGCAAACGTAGATTCACATCCTCTAAATTCAACCTTCCCAATTCCTAATCGATTAGCGTAATTAGTACTTAAGCGTATAACCCAAATGGGTAGTAAGACGCGGTGCTAATTAAAAAAATAAATAGGACATGTGCAGGCGTCCAAAAATCCCACATTATTTAAGAAGTGGTTTGTCATTTTCAAATCTACTGCACACTAAAATTAAGGTAAAAGGTACCAAAAATGTCCTACAGAATTAACAACTTCGTATTTTAAGTTTTATAATAAAAAAAAGAAACATGAAAAGGTGATTAACTCATTTTCAACGAAGCTTTATGTGATATTTTAAAGGTTAAAAACCTATATATAACCTTCCTCAAACAAGTAAAGTGATTTTTCAACAGCGTCATGACGGACAATAACTCTTTAGCTAATAATAATAATAATAATAATAATAATAATAATAATAATAATAATAATAATAATAATAAGGATCATTTTAGTGGTTTTGTAAATTCATAATTATCCTTCTCATAAGAAATATCACGGTGCAATGAAGTACACATTTAAGTAAGGGGTGAACTTAAGGAAAAATGATCGAGATTACGAGCTAAGGATAATTTTTTTTTTTTAAATGTTATAGCAAACAATTTTTTTCGGCAAAATAATTTAAATTTTCTTCAGTAAAAATATAGAGTTCAACTTTTTTCAGATGCTGATGTCAACATTAATTTAATATCTGTCAGTAAAGTCCTGGAATTTAATGACAATGTTTTATCTTCATTCGAAAGTTTCTCATCAACTGCTAATATGTTTATGAAAAATATTCAACAATTGTTGATATCAACATGTGATGAAAATTAAAATCTATGTTTCTACTGGAGCAATTTTGATTCATTTTGGATAAAATAATGGTCTGCTATGAAAACTGCCAAAATATTTTCTTTTTCTCGCGTCTTCTTTTATCCCCACTTTAAGTTGGTTCAATTTTTTTTTTTTCAATTTTATTGTTGTCAAGAAACAATTTTATTCTATTTTTACTAGCAAATTTTGCTATAGAATAAATTTGGGGGGGGACTTATTTAATATTTTCATTGCTATAAACACACAAATTACACCATATTTATTGGAGTTTTATTGTGTCTTGAAAATATTTCGACCGTTCTTGAACGAACCATCCGATTATAATGGAATCCCAATACATGTTTTTCATCCTAAATAATTTTTTAACTCAAAGGGGTGAAGGGACGCACGATTTAATCTTCATCAGACAGATAACGGACGATAGTCTCTCCTTCACTAAATGGGTAATAATCCGTATTTAAACTTTGTTGCGCCAATATTTCATCGACGTCTGGGAAATGTTTTATCTACAGTGATCTATATGACGGAAACTCTCGGTTATTAGTCAAAACACGTCAGACCAGATGGGCTTGATTTATTAGGACGCACTTGGGCTTATATTCCACTATGAAGAAGTAAAAATATGTAAATCATAAATATAAACTCTCTAGTTATATATTCAGGCAAGTCGGTTGCCAACAATTTTTATTTTTAGCCCACAATATAAGTCCTTAAATATGGTGTTTATGTATATATATATATATATATAATCCACAAATATAGTGTATATATATATATATACTATATTTGTGAATTTATATTTATTTTGGGCTAAAAATAAAAATTGGAGGATATATATATATATATTAATATGGTATCTACACTAAAGAAAATATGGCATATTATATATAAGCCCATTTACAGTAGTTCAATTGAAATTACGAAAAAATGGCAGAGCCGATTTTGACAAAAGAACACCCCTTTTAAAAGTTAGGGCCTAGGATGTCGGTGAAAATAGTGACTTGCACAATTTCTCCTATTGAATCTACCTCTTTTCTGCTGTGTGCACAGTGGCTCATCTCTACAATCATTATTTTGTTTATGTACCCATGGAAACCCGGATATTTGTATGACTGTGGAACGGCAGGTAAAATATTTATCTTTGGTTAAAAATAACAAGAAAACCCGATGGCAATTTTGCGCAATACTTAGGTAATAGTAAAAAACAATAATATTTTCTTTAACAAAGACTTTGTCTAAACTAAATTAAATAAAATATATTTTCTCAAATGAATAAAACACAAATATACGTGAATTTTAATTATAAAGAGACTTTATTAAAATTAAAAAAATTATAACATATATAATATATGATATATAAATATATGAGGCATTCATACTTACAAAGTGTTTGAGAAAGCATCAGAATAAATGACATTATTGGTTACAATTTCGTGCCATAGCCATAGTTGTTCCAGAGATGCGTCAGGAGAGGGAAGAGTTGGGGGAAGTACAATTTTATTTTTGGCAAGGTCTCGAGGGTTATCCCCCATGGACATCATAGCCCCAGCAGTTTTGGAGATTCGTTTGGGAGATGCGGGGGGAAGGTGATGGAGGGGGTGACGTTTACGACTCCTAGTAAAAATTGTTGTAATTTTAATAACGGTTGGTCACCTTTAGATCAACACATTTCTATTAAAGCTCTCATTTTCAATTTAGACCCATAAAGACAAAGGTCGCTATTGCGTCTGACAAGAAAATACACTTTCGTATTAAAGGGATGGAAGATAGCGGTTTGGTACAACAAATAGAGAGGGGTTGTTTTAAAGTTCTCATACTGGTTTGAAGGGGTAAAACAACTGTTTTGCTTAAAATAAATACCAACGGCTTTAAATCTATGGAAAGTTCTTAGAATTTGACGAGTAAACCTTTAACTAGAAAGTCGCGTGAGGCCTCAATCTATAAAACTTAGAAAAAAAATTAACACATTTTAGTCTACAACAATCGCTGCAAAGATTCACTTATATATATATATAGTGTACTATACATAGTATATTATATATATTATATTCGACATGTACTATATGTATTACAACTTTACAAGGATACATTATTTAGTATCTCAAACAGTTACGGAGATGTGATCAAAATCTGAAATATCTGCTTATGTGTAGTAACCTCAAAGTCATTCTCATAGAAAAATGAGAGCTGCCATTTTATTTTTTAATATTAAACAGTAGCTATATACAACATTTAGTAAAAATCGTTGGAGAGGATTATGAAAAAATTGATTTTTTCTCTTTTAGTTCTTCACTAAACTACCCTTAATTTTACGGTTAGAAATATAATTTCAAAAACTCCTCAGGCGGACCTTATGAAAACCCTAGATACCAAGTTTTAGCCCAATTGGTAAAATGATTTTGGCCACAGTCCAAGATACAGACAGACGGCAACTCGAAAACCATTTTTTTTGTTTCTGGAGGTTATGTAAGGTAGACATATATTAAAATCTTGAGTTCGAATTTTTTGACGATCACAAAACTCCCAGAGCTCGAGAGAAATTCCAAACTGTTCGCATCAGTGGGCGCTCAGGCTGAACATTAAGATCGTCTAGTCCTGTTTGTTGGTGACGGAGAGGTTGAGGTTTCGGGGTTTTAATCACTGCCGGTTTAGATGAGGGTTTGATTGATCCTCAATGTTCTCCCTCTCCTTCCTTTTAAGCAAAACTTGGCTCCATTCCATCTCAATTCTACCCTCTTCATTACTTACCTAGTGAATTGATGTAGTTCAGATAGCCCTGACGGGTAATAAATAACACGGGATGTAAAAAGATTTTTAAAAACAAACAAATTTAATCTACTAAATAACATTGCATTAAACGTAATATGAAAAAACCTTAATAATACAGATATAAAGCTAGAAGTCACAAACTGCAATGAAATCCTTATTCGCTGAGCCATGTAAAGGTGTTTTGAAAATAGTTTAGCCATCGTAATACATTGCACAAACTGGGGTAGTTTCTTTAAACTTGACAGCTAATGAGCAATCTCAGTCGTGATAGTTATACAAGTTTGTAACAAACTTATTTGCAGCACCCAACTCTGAGGGTAACCGCCCCTCAGCCAACTCCTTCCAGAAGGTGAAAACACAAAGAAATTACTGTCTCTCGTGTCACACAAAGAAGGAGGGCGGCAGAGCAAGGGGGGGGGGGGGTGAAACACGAGTCGGGAACATTTCGTAGATGAATGCACCCCTAACTGAAGTTTTTCTTTCAAAAAAGGTAGGTGCTTTGTGTATAAGGTGGGGCTCGAGTTTGGTACCTTGTTAATTAGTACTTGCGCGACAAGACAGCCTCGCATCAAAGGACATCTAAGCTCTCGGTTAATAATGTCTCATTAAGGACGCTAAAAGTTTATGCAGGAAGTGATTAACAGGGGTTGAACTATAAAAAGTAGTTTTATTTTAAGGGAACTATAGTCCTGTGTATTATATTCTGAGATTAACTTATACGCGGATCTATTTGGTTCACAATAACTCTTGACAGTTGAAAATTCACTCAAATCAGTTCTGTTTTCATAGAAAACAATCTGAAATTCCATCTTGATAGGTAGAGTGAGATTTAATAATTAAATAAGGTATGAATTAAAGTTTGATCTTAGTGCTTTAACTGATTGCCTGGGAAATTGATTAAATATTAGCAAAGTAATGTATTATCTCATATATACATGCCAAATGTAGAATCAAGGAACACTATCTGAGCCTTTTGGGGTAGTCAGGAGTGAAGGAAGGGTGTTTGCTCTCGCCATTCTATTTCTAATGGTTTTGTGTCTGCTGATGATGAAAGCATTGAACAAAGAGTAATCCAAATGAAACCCAACGAATGCCTGGAAGATCTGGACTACGCAGATGACCCATGTATGTCTCATCGATCATAGTTTCAACGACATGGAAGCAAAGATAAATGACATAATATCTGTCAAAGCACCAGTTGACTTAGAGATCAATGCCAATAATATGAAAGTGATGAGACTCAAGAATGACAATGCCCCGCAGTTTAGCATCAATGATCAAGTCGTTGAGGAGATCTAGTCAAGTTCTTATGCCTGGTAAACATAACTGTGGGTGGAGGTACAGATGAAGACATCGAGAGCCGAATAAGTCCCAAGAGGTATTTATCAGCCTGAGACCAATCTGAAGATCCAGAGAGTTAAGAATAAAGACCAACCTGCGGATCTTTAAGAGCAATGTGAAGTCGGTCCTTCTCTACAGACGCGAAACATTTAAAGCAAATATACATCTGACTGCAGACGTTCATCAACAGATTACTCAGGAATATATTGGGCCTATAATGGCCAAACGTTGTGTCAAATGGAAAAGTGAGAAACAAAACCAACCAGAACCTCGTCCAATCAGAGATCAGACTGCGCAATGACGATGGCTTGGTCACATTCCCCAGAGGGACGATGACGAAGACAAGTCTCAATAGAAACTCTGGACTGAAAACAACAGAACGTTGACGTTGGGGCAGACCAAGGATTACTTGGTGGAGGACCTTCGATGAAGACAGGCAGAAAAACTTGGCAAGTTAAGGGATGAACTCAAAAGTTTGGCAGAGAATATACTTTAAAGCCGAAGTTTTTTTGCAGCCCTATGCTCCACATAATTTTAAACGGTAAATGTTAAAACCAACGCAAAGCTTGATTAGTTATTTATTTAAAACTGCCCAAAAATTAACCTTTTGTTCAAAATTTGGAATCTCTAGTTTAATTTTTTTAGTTCTAAGTTTATAATGCTTTGTAATAAATTAGTGTTCTTTATTAAATGCCTTTACCAGCGTTTTAAAAGACAACTATGGGCATGTTTTTATAACAAGCGCTTCGATGACCTTCGTTATATAGTTGACACTGAATCACACACTCTATAGCTCCCAACCTGGATCTGAACCGGAGACCTGAACTCTTTGTAGCCACATGAATGAAGCATTTACTATTTTAAATCAGATCCCTATAACTCTTCTTTACACAGAATTATGGCTAGATTCAATTATATTGTGCCAAACTCTGAAAAAAAAATCCGGGATTTAATCCCGATCGATTGCATTGAGAGTGTTTCTTTCCCCTTATTGATATTGTTTCTTCTTTTCTAAAGGTGAATGCTGGTGCAGTTACTTTTAATTTCACATTGAGAATATTTCCCCATGGGCCACATAATTTAAGATGTTCACTTTTGAACTTATTTTAATTAAAAATAATGATTGGAAGGATTTAAAAAATAATCAAACTGGCGATGCAAGTGAAAATATCACCGTATTCAATTTGGGAAATTGCATTTGAAATTTATACTACTCTTGTTTAAAAAATAATTGACAGAGCAGAGAGAAGTTCTGTTCTAACTGGAGCATTTAGCATTTCGTCTGTCTGTTTGTCTGTCAGGATCTTTGATGCGTGATAGCTGTCAAATACGTGAAAAAATTTTAATGAAATTATTAAGAGGGGGCATTTTTTAAGCTTGGGAAAAATGATCTAGTTTTTTTGATCTGTTCATTCTTTTCAATATGGTCATTGCTTAAAAGATGTTTTGTCTAATAGTTCATCTATAGTGAATATAATTTATAATTCTAAGCAATCTATTGATTACCTTGGGAATATATATTTTTTAATCTGACTTATATTGCAAACTGACTTCTTAAAACACGAGGCCAACGGTTAATAATAATAATAATAATAATAATAATAATAATAATAATAATAATACTTAGCACCGCGTCTTACTACCCGTTCGGGTTATACGCTTAAGTACCAGTTACACAAATGGGTTAGGAATTGGGAAGGTTGAATTTAGAGGAAGTAAACCCGCATTTGCGTGGAGGGAGAGTGGAAAACCATTTAGGAAAAACCACCCTCAGTTCACCCGACCGAGATTCAAACCTCGATCTCCCCGTCCTCGGTGGTCTGGCTCAACACGACTGGCACGTTAGCCAACTACGCCACCGAGGCGGGTGCCAACGGTTATTCTTTATAAATATAATGTACAAATGAATATATTATTAGTTGATTTTCTGTCCAACTTGATCATAAAGTAAAATTAATGGTACGAAACTCGGCACAGACTTACGCCATTATTTAAAAATGTAGATATTTACTCAAAACTCGTAATATATGTGAATCGAAATAATATAGGATGCATTATCAAACCTGAGCAAAAATTGCAATATACTTACCTAAAACATTTTTTGACTTCCAGTTTTAAATTTTATAATTTTATTTTTAAAGAATTTAAGTCCTCATTTTTATAATTTGACCAATAAAAAATATCGATATTGGTCCACAAGGGTCAACATTTCGTATTAAAATTCCTACTTCCCGTCAAAATTATCGACATTTTATTAAGGGTTGCACATATGATGGTTATCGCACTGCTGTTAAACTCCTCATTTATTAATTTAGACCAATAAAAAAGGTAAATATTGACTATTGAATCTAAAATGATAGCGATAGATCATTGCTGTACACATATTTTCCTAATAGGTTAAAAGAAAAAGAACATAAACTTTGTGAGAGACTTACTTATTTACTTACTCTATAGTATTAGATAATTATTGCGTTAAAACTTAAGTAGTATCTCCTTACAACTAAGGCTCACAAAATTGCATATATATATATATAT